>VMOF01000379.1:41344249-41602719 GCA_011764245.1 Trialeurodes vaporariorum
AAAAATGGCAGTTGAATGAGCGAGTCAAAATGGGGGATTCCCATCTAATCGCAACTTTCTATGCTAAGAAGAGTGACTCATTATGGAGGAAGCTGTCATTGAATTTTGTTAAACGCATTTATTGAGTTTGTGAGTGAATTTTGAGACATCTTTATACTTTCAATATGATTTTCACGCAATTTTACATGGGAAACATAACCCTTTGTAACGATGTAGCAGTCGTTTCAGAAGTGTAGGGGCGCACCCAGACCATTTTATTTTGCTGATTTGCTATTTTCATTCCTTCAAACCAAAACAAAATTTGCCCTTAACTTTGAACTTTTGATTTTAAAGTGTTTCTTGTTTAAAAACCGACGCGACGCTCAAATTAGTCAAATTCATTTTCATTAATTTTTTCATTTTGTAAGATGAAAATAATGTTGAAAAGTCCCAACGATTATCGGTTTAGGTGCCCTTCTTTTCTGAAACGACCCTAGCAAAAGTTTGCAACAGAACCATTTTGTCGTTAGTTGGAATTTAATCTTTCCGGATATATTTATGTAACAGTGGCGAAAAGTGGAGCCCTACATACGTTACATTTGTTCCATTTAAATCCATTAAAAATATCGAACTATCTAGGGTCGGCGATGACTATTGAATTAGACCTGTTCTACGGGTTCAAATGGACAAAATACTACGTTGCCAAATAGCGGTGTGGCCTTCGAGACTGTGACTCTTCAGAGGGCCTCGTCAGAAGAAATCCTCTTTCGCCTTCAATTCTCAGTGTATGCAAAAACCGTTCCTTCATGTAGGAATAGTTATCTCATTACAACTCAGTTGAATTCAAGAAACTTCTTAGAGCAAATTCGAGACTGTGACTCTTCAGAGGGCCTCGTCAGAAGAAATCCTCTTTCGCCTTCAATTCTCAGTGTATGCAAAAACCGTTCCTTCATGTAGGAATAGTTATCTCATTACAACTCAGTTGAATTCAAGAAACTTCTGGGAGCAAATCCACGATTGTATCCGAGACTATGGCATGGCGATCGCAGCGAAATTGCCTCTCGAATGTCGAAGCTTACAATAAATATTAATAATTATTTGCTTGGTTCAATAATTATTGACCACGTCTTGCCCTCCTCTCTTTGGGAAATTGAAGAACTCGGTATTAATTAAAAAAATTAAAATAAATAAATTAAAATTAAAATGTCCAATTGCAGTTGCCGAATCCGCTATTAATCAGGGGCGTGCCGTGAGGGGAGGAGGGGGGGAGGGGGGGGGGGAGGGGGGGTGTACCCTTGCCCCGGGCGGCACTCCTCGTTGGGGCGGCAAAATCAGGGTGTGAAAACCAGTAGCGGCCCGTGAGATTTGGCAACCATGCATCTTTCCCACTTAAACTTAGGTAAAAAATCGATTCAAGCGGAGGCTGGCAGCCTCCTCGAGTTTCGATTGTTTTCCATGTATTTAAATGGGATAAAAACACTGTTGCCAAATCGCACGAGCCGCCACTGGTGAAAACCAAAAATTAAAAACAAACAAAAAACAAAAAACAACAAAAAACGAAAAACAACAGAAAAGTTATCAAATCTCAAAACGAATCACCGAAGGCGGCAAAATCAGTGCGTAACAAGTAAAAATAAAACAAAAGACAATAACCAAGAAGAAAGAAAGAAAAAAACAAGGTCATCAAATTCACAATTTGGGGGTGCGGCAATTACGATTCTCGATTCTCAATAAGTATCACCCAAGTGAAACATGTCAGTCATTTCCGCTATCACGTACCGGAAACGGCGACCGCTATTATTGCACCTCAGCGTGTACAAAATCCGTTAGAGCAAAGAAACCCAGATTTCTAACGAGGGCTTATAGGCAAAACGGAGGCTGCCTCACGTTTGCAACTAAAAAAATTGAATTGAAATGGAACTGCGGGAAAAACATGTGCATTATTTACGGCCATTGCTTTTTTTTTTTTTTTTTTTTTTTTTTTTAAAAATTGACGCTTACTCAAAATCATCTATACCAATTATTGTGATGGGGAGCGCTCTAGAATTTATTTAGCTTCAATTTATTTATTTAAAATTTATTTTTTTATTTAAGTTGTAAAACTGAGATTATATGCAGAATGGCAAAGACAAGTTTAATTTTAATCGGCTTACAAACAGCTTATATAACATTTTTTGTAGTAATGAAGATTTAGTGACATTCATGCGCTATCTAGGCAAAGATGAAAGTACAGGTACATCTCCGGTAAACCGGTGCACACCGAGTTTATATGAAAGCTCTACTCTGATGTAGCCGGTGTAATTGCACAGGTCCGCACCACGAATGTATACTTTCATCATCTTCTAGAAATGACGCATTTCACTAAATCGTCATTCTTTTAGTAAGTCATGTGTTTTAGAAACGATTGATTTTAAAAACTTGCCTTCCCTAGAATAAATGCGGACTACATATATAATTATATGAGGACTACGAAATTATTCAAAAAATACTTTGCTCATAGTCCACAATTCACGGACTATAAGCATAGTCCTTTTTGGAACAATTGCATAGTCCTCATGCATGGTCCCCATGTTTTCTAGGGTTTCATTCTATCGATATTATCTTACTAGCTCCCCGGCAGTGGCGTAGCGTGCACTTCGGCAACGCTGTAATGCAGCCATTCAAACCCATGAAAAAGATCGAAGTGTTGGGTGTTCACTGTTCGGTGAACACCTTCGCATTCGACTTTTTACGTTAGTTTTAATGAACAAAATACAACGTTGCCACATTGCACGCGACGCCACTGCTCCCCGGTCCGATGAATTCTAGAACGCCTCCATGACAATCAACGTATTTATCGTGCGAATTCGCGGTATAAATGCGCTGGAAAAAATGCACCATCAGGGGCGTCATTTCAAGTTCGGCTGGGGGGGGGGGCAAAAATCTTATGACCTTTTTTTTATTATTATTATTTTTTTATGCTCATCATTATAATTTTCGGCTTGGAGGGGGCAAAAAATCGGATAACTTTTTTTTTTTTACTCATCAATATAATTTTAGAGCCAAAGCGCTGTTTTCGGGGGCAATAATCGGATGACCTTTTTTTTTCCTCATCAATATAATTCGTGCCAGTTTTTGAGCCTGGCTTCAAATCCTTGGGGGGGGGGCAGTTGCCCCCCAGCCCCCCCTAAATGACGCCCATGTGCACCGTATACAGCGCATCTATGCACGAGCGATAAAAATTCACAATGAGGACCTGAAATTGAAGACTTTTCGCACAAGTTAAATTTCCGTCAAGGCTTTCCGTTTGCCGATTTCAGTCGGTTGGTCGGTCGATTGGTTTGGTCGATCGGGTCTTCGGAGACATTGGCCGACGGGTTCAGACCTAGGCCTAGGCGGCCGCGCCTAACCAGATTTCACACCTCGCAACTCGAGCCGAGCTCAGCTCCAAAGTCCTCCAACTAAACAACCGACCGTGGAGTATCCTATATTTGCTCATAATAAGAGTGAGACGAGCGAACACAAAACGGGACAAGGAGGGGAAGAGGGGTGACCGAGAAGGGGAAGAGGAGGGGTGTGTATAGGAAAGAAAAAAATTTCTCATTTTGACAATTCCTAGCCGATTCATGTGTAATTATGTCATTAAAAATACTTTCTTTTTCGCCATGTACTCTTTTTTTTTCTCTCTTCCCCTCCCCCTCCCCTTCCTCCTCGTCCCATGCTTCCTTCATCTCTCCCTCTCCCTCTCTGTCTCATCTTTCGTATGTATCTTTCGCGGTGAAACTTGCAAGTTTCGTCAGTTTACGTATATCTGTTTGAATTTGGTTGATTTCAACTAAACACAGGACAGGACGGGACCAATCCCTTCCTCTCTAATTCTTGGAGCTTCGGAGCTGAGAAATTTCACCGATAGGAATGTTGCCAGAGCTTGATTCAATTATTGTTCGTTCGATTCCGGGAGAAATGTCGAGTTTTTTGCGATACAATCCACATACATATACACGAAAGCAGAGGATTTTTCAATCCGCTATAGATAGCGCTATACTATTGCCACTTTCAGTATGGCGAAATGTGCTGTTCGGCAATGTTGCATTTTGTCCATTTAAGTCCATGTAAAAGGTCAAATTCAGTGATCATCGCCGATCCTTAGATAGTTCGATATTTTTCGTGAGTTTAAATGAACCAAGTGCAACGTTGCCCGATTTGCATGCTTCGCCACTGGCCACTTTCCGAACATTTGTATGTTACTGATGGTTACTAAGCCAGCTAGTGGAAGATCACGGCATTTTCCTAATTTTTCACGGATTTAATGAGCCCCCAAATGAACAAAAATAAATGAGGAAGTCGAAATCTTAAAAACGAATGTCGGCTTTTTTATTTGATAGGAGGGAGTGAGACAATGGGACATGTCTCACTGCATCTATTTAAGAAATAGCCGAAATTTGTTTTCAAAGATTGGTCGATGGAAACGGAATGGACGCAGTGGCGAAGCGTGAAATTTGGCAACAATGTATTTTATCCATTTAAACTCACCAAAAAAGTCGAACGCTCTAGTCATCGGCGATGCCCGGGCATTTCGACCTTTCTAATGTGTTTAAATGGGGGAAAAGGAACGTTGCCAAATTGCACGCCTCGCCACTGAATGGACGCATTTATTGAATTCTTTTTTCAGTCTATCATCGTCATCTTATTTTCCTCCATCCTCCAGTGGCGTAGCGTGCACTTTGGCAACGTTATTTTGTGTCCATTTAAACCCATGTAAAAAGATCGAATGCGAAGGTGTTCACCAAGCGCCCAACAGTTTGATCTTTTTAAGGGGTTTGAATGAACCAACTGCAATGTTGCCAAATTGCACGCTACGCCACTGCCATCCTCCATGTATTCCCAATCACACTTTTCAAGTCGAGGAAGTTGTAAGGAAAAATCAAGGCACGGCGCGTTTAAAGTCGGACCTATAGGATGTGTTGAAAAGAGACAGATGGAAAGAGACAGAGAGAGAAAGAGAGAGTGAGAGAAGAGAAGAGAAACAATCTCCTGGATCCGCTAGTGTCGCAACTTTGTTATAGCAGTCAGACTCAATCCTCAAGCGCGCTGAGAAAGTTTAAATTTAGGACGTTACTTATTCGACTGACTAAATTTTGTTCAAGAGTTTGATTTGCGCGTTTGAAAACAATGAAGTATGTATCACAGTTTGAGGAGTTCTATAATTAGAGTGACAATTATTGTTGCAGGAATCTCGGCTCGGAGAAGAAGAAGCTGCACGTGAAGCGGCCGATGAACGCCTTCATGGTCTGGGCCCAGGCAGCCAGGCGTAAATTGGCCGATCAGTATCCTCAGTTGCACAACGCCGAGCTTAGCAAGACCCTTGGAAAATTATGGAGGTAAAACCTACACTCATATCATCTGCTCTAATCCCTTTCACGACCACGACCCACGACCAGCTTACGAAGACAAATTGCTCAAATTTAGTGGGTAGTTAAATATTCCTACACCGCGGTGCTGGTTTTGCATACACACTTTTTTGAAGGAACTTGAAGCAATATTAATTTTCAAATATTAACAAATTCAAGTGCCACCATTATTGTGAATAAAAAATTGAGTGAGGCGGATCGGTCACAGACACGATATATTAGGCCGTGCTTTTGAAAGGGTTAACCCGCTACTGAATGAATTCCCCCACCTCTCAAAAACATGATTTTTCAATTATTCTTGACTTTAGACAGCAAAAAAGGAACAACAACAACAACAACAACAACAACAACAACATCAACACCAACACCAACAACATCAACAACAACAACAACAACAACATCAACACCAACACCAACAACATCAACAACAACAACAAAAACAAACCAAACAAAATTTCACGTAGTTTATTCAACGGAATCGGAAATCCTCGCCAAAAAAGGCCCAAATTTGGCGAGGCTATTTCCTAGTCAGATGGGCTCGGTTTAATTTAGAGCTGAGCTCGTCTGACATCAGTGTGAGCACTGCGCTACGATACGTGGAACATAACAATGAGACACAGGTCCCTAATAATGAAACCCTCTGAGCCAATGGGAGTCAGGACGATAGATCCACCCTCGACTCTTCTTCCCTTTCCATAAACATTTGTGACAGTTATGTTGGCGGAAGCTGAGGTCACGCCCCCATACATTTCGTCATTGAACCCTTTCCCGTTGTCTCCCGGTTAACTATGCAAAAAACAGGGACTGGTCAGAGATACATATATCCAGCTTTTTGATTAGAAACGGAAAATTAAAAATATTTCCATTGGCTCTTATGCGAGTTTACATTTTGATTGTATTATTCTGTACTAATATTTATAGATAGATATGAATAGGTATAGATATGCTGTTGGCTGATGGCTGTCGGTATGTGAGTTGTTTATTGTTTGAAAAAAAAAAAAAAAAAAAAAAAAAAAAAACATTCCTCGTCAAAAGTTTATTAATCCTATGATACTGAAAATATTGCGGAATTTTATTGAAAGTGAGCTAAGCATTATTAACTTGAGCTAAGTTATTTCCACAATTACGGAAGTTGGTAAAAGCAAATATATATCTTGGACTAGCACTAGCAGAGGGGATTTTTTTGTGCCCTCGTGCAAGAATGGGAGATAAAACAGCTTGAAAAAGAATTCACCACTTCGGCAGATCCAGGAGTTTGTCCCCCCCTCTCTCTCTCTCTCTCTCTCTCTCTCTCTCTCTCTCTCTCTCTTTCTCTCTCTCTTCTTTTTCTCCATCTCTCTGGGCCATTTGATCGTGTGTGTTAGCAAAGGATAGAGGATAAAGGGGCCGGCCAGTACGTGACTTTCTTTTTGCATCTATCTCTGTCCTATGTTAACACGCACGAATAGTCGAAAGAAGAGGGAGGAGTGAAGAATAGAAAGACAGAGAGAGAGAGAGAGAGAGAGAGAGAGAGAGAGAGAGAGAGAGAGAGAGAGAGAGAGAGAGAGAGAGAGAGAGAGAGAGAGAGAGAGAGAAGAGAGGAAAGAGAGGGACGAGAGGAAAGAGAGGGAAGAGAGGAAAGAGAGGGAAGAGAGAGGGAGAAATCACTAGATCCACCACTAATTCTCCATCAAAGTAAGTTGCGGAATTCGCTTGTGATCTTAAAGGCACATTTTTTTTTTTTTTTTTTTTTTTTGCCGCGGGTGTCATCGTTGTCGGCGTGCGTGCAGTGAAATCAAATCTGCAAACTCGTTCGCTGTGTCATACTGGACTCATCTTTCACCTAAATCGACTGATTTTCTCCACTTTTTCCTCTCTTGACTCTAGCTTGAGGCTTCCGTATAGGTATTCTCAATGACTCGGATAGTCGGATGTATTTATTACTAATTGTACTCCAACTGAAATTTTAATTTTTAAGAACAAATTTCAATATAAAAAGAATGTATTTATACACATCACCGTATAAACCGCCGTTTTAGTGAGATGTAACGAAAATAATTGGATCCTAACAAATGCTCTATTTTACTCGCTTTCGCGTTGTTTCTCGAAATAAATCAGATCCACATTTGGGAATACAAATGGGGCTCTTAATGCAAACTTTTGCTGTAGGGGATTGAATAGTTGATGCTTGCATAAAAACCTCTAAAAAAACAATGAGTACTTTAAAAAATCACGAAATTCACTCTCAGAATCGGGCTTATAATGGCGGATGACGGACGCAGGTATCATGGGAGATTCCCATCTAAATTGAGACATATCTCTGTGTTTCCCCAGAGAAAGTGAAATAATAGACAGGAATCCCCCATGATACCTCATGTATTGAACTACCATTACGAACTTATCGTAATAGCAATTTTGTGAGTTTATTATTACTGAAGTTTAGGCTTTTTAAAGTGTGTTTATCGTGATTTTCGCCGGTTTTTATATTACATTGGACTATTCATTTGCTCATAGCAAAAGTTTGCAAGAGCGAGCCCCATGGCATTCATGCTGCCTTTCTCTTCAACTTAATCCTTGAAAAATCAGAAGTTTTAATTTACAATTCAATGCCATTTGAGCCTATACTAAAGTATCGATTTCGCAGGAATTTAGTGAATGCATTCAAGATCGATTATTTTACGTAGGTTTAAATGATGAGAACCCGTTGTTCTTACATTGCACGAGCCGCCACTGCATTAAATATACGCAAAACGGCAGCACTGATGCTATCATATAGCCATAGCCGCATCATCGATATGGACCTTGACTGATGCGGATGTATATTGTGTACATGCATATAGTTCAAGCAGTCAGTTTGTCCGTCCCGGCGCACTGTGGTCTAGGATCGAAAAAAAGTGGCCAAAAATAAGTGAAAAAAGTAATAAAAAATCATCGTTTTCAACCTTTTGAGCTTAACCTAAAAACTTTCCAGTGATATTTTTGCGTTTAAACTACTACGTTCATAGGGGGTTTTGTGGTTTAAATTGGTCTTGAAAGTTTATAAATGATAAATTGATGAAAAATTTACTTTCTACTTTTTGGCCAAGTTTTGTCGATCATCGAACCATAGTGAGGCGTCCCTCTCAGAGAGGCGCCAGGCCGAGCGTAAGGTGTGAACGTGAGGATACTTACTTCGACAAGCGCGGATAAATTTGAATTCGAATTGGAGCGTCGATTAATTTTTTTATACTTTCGGGTGTTGACTGTTGGGTTTACGAATCGAATTTTATGATCGACGTAACTCACTTTGGGAGGACGTTAAACTGTGTTAGTGGGCTCCCTCAACAGAGCTGCCCCCCCTCCTCGCCCCTTACCGCCGGCCCCAATCCCTCCCACCCTCCCACCCTCCCACCACCTCTTCCATAACCTTTACAAGTGGAAGTTCCGAACCGCGGCAAAGAAAAATAAACAAGAGCCCGAAACCGATTTCAAAGAAAAAAATAAAGTTATTACACACGCGCGTGCCACGGTATTCAAGCGGCAATTTGTACTAAGTAAACCTGCGATTATGAACAACAAGTTTGAGTTCCTTGCCGCATCTAGAGAAGGCACCGGTGTACAGGGTGTCTCGAAATTTGACGTGCTTCACCTCAAACACGACGTTCATGCAATTTCAGTTCCATAGTGCCACTATATTTAAATAAAAAATTGGGCGATGGAAATTGCCTAACACGTTGAAAAGCTGTAAATAAATTTTTTTGTTACGTTTAATACGTAAATTTTTCATTCAGAATTACATTTTTTTGTTTGTTTGTATTGTTTGTATCTTTTATTTTTTTCCGAGAGTAGGTAAGTACCCTGGAGTTGGGCAAATGGGGGTGGTAATCGATTAAACGACTACCGAGTAATCGTAATCGTCGTTTTTTCGGAGGGTTATTTTATGGTAATCAGGGCTGATTTTTTACAAAACACCCAACATATTAAATGCTACAGAATTACATCTAATCGAGAAGACCCTAAAGTTTACTATTTATCTGTGACAAATGCATTTAATTACCATCCAAAGGTTTAACGATTACCGATTACCCAGTACACTTCTATTTGCCCAACTCTGGTAAGTATCTACAATGTGCGAGCACTCACACATAGAGAGACTAAGGGACTTATGTACGGTTAGCGAATTAAGTAAATAACGTCAGTCTATATCAATGTCTCAGATTTTGGCTTAGGTAGGTAAGCATCGCATAATAGGCGTATCTGGACAAAGTGTTTAGACTATAGAACTCACTCCATTAAGAAGTGGTCTATAAGAGACGACTTTCCTTTGACATCGGTGTCACCAGGTGTCTTTGTACCATTAGCAAGTTGGCTGTTGACCCTTTCAGTGCCATAAGTTAATCGGTTAACTCTACGCGCACTCGGTCGCATCAAGTGATCAGATATTAGTATTGTTACTCCGCGTTACTCGTTTTGCCTGCATCATTAATTGAAGGCGATCAAGGAAGCATTATTTTGTCGAACTGTCGGAGTGTTCACTATTCGACGTTTTTAGCTTATGACATTTTGAATTAAAACTGCACGCAGGATAGATTCATGTTCATACCTAATTCAAACGAATATACTCGGTATTAGCTCCTAAATAATTAATACCAGTGGCGGCGCGTGCAATCTGGCCAGTGGCGTCGCGTGCAGTTTGGCAACACAGTATGCTATCCATTTAAACTCATAAAAAAGGTCGAATTCAGGGGGTGCACAGTGCACAAGGAAAATTCGATATATTTAATGAGTTTAAATGGATGAGTAGCGTTGTTGCCAGATGGCACGCGACGCCACTGAATCTGGCAACAACGTATTCTCTCCATTTAAACCTATGTAAAACAATCGATCTTCAGGAGGTGCAATTGCACCCCCAAGATATCGATACTTTTTCATGTGTTTAAATGGAAAATTAGCACGGTTGCCAAATTGCACGAACCGCCACTGATTAATACTCCTCTTGCATATGGTGGCTAGTTTACTCCATAAATTTTCCTTCCCTGCGTACAGAAAGGGTGACGAAATTAAGCTTGAAATCTACTACTTATTATATTACATAGTGCCCAACACCGTCATCGCCACTACGCCAGCGCTTTTAAAAAGCACTTTGTGAGTTTAGGCGCGGATTTCGAAAGTTTTCAGTGATCCCATCGTTATTTTCGCTGCTTCTTTGCTTCTAAGATGACCCTTAACCCTCTAAGGGCCAGGTTATTTCAATAGAATGCCACTCTTCCGTTTATAAAGGGAAGGTAGTTAAATGTTCGTACTCGGGGGAGTTGGAATTGCCTGTAAGATACATTGAAGGCGCTCGAAAACATCTAATATTGTGCATGTTTTCATCGATAGTCGCGTTTATCCAGAATGAAGACGGAAGCAATGTAAAATAGGCTTGAGAAGAAAAACGAGTATACTCGGGCTTGGTCCATAAAGGGTTAAATTGATATTTGCAAAAGCTTGCCAACAGCTCCATTCGCCGACTTTTCTTGAATGTTTCAACGCAAGTGAATTCGGGGACACCCTGTATTTTGAAAGAAGCAACAAAGGAGAATCGGATTCAGAGGGGGTTATCGAATAAGATTTTGTGTGAAGCCACGTGTTGGGATTATATTGATCTCTCTCGCATTTATGTACATAAAATAAATGTATCGATATACTCTAAATATGATCATGCCTGTGAAGCAGCTGCTGAGATGATTTGGAGCCAGGTGTATCAACATCATCATCATGAATGAGAAGCTTTGAGGGCGTAGGTCGTAGGTATACACACAATCATACATACTTGGTACTTATATGAATGTATAACAAAATCAGTCTAATCTTGAGACACGCGACCACGACAATATTTCACAGTTGCGCAGTGCTGCCAGTTTTGGCATGAAAGATACGCATTTTTCATATTATTTAATATTAAAACAATTAAAAACCAAAGGGCCAAAAACACTGCAGAATAAATAAGGAACGAGACCAACAACGAAGTAGAACTTCCGAGACGTTTCGGTGCGCTCACAGCAGTGGCGTCGTGTGCCTGCGCAAACAGCCCATATTTAAATCCATAAAAAAGGTCGAACTATTGGGAGTTCACAGTGCACTCCCTGAAATCGATACTTTGCATGGCTCTAAATGGACTCATTGCAACGTTGCCGGATGCCTAGCGACGCCACTGACTCACAGCACCATTTTCAATCGGAAAAATAATAAAAATAAAAATACTCAAAACGAGGAGCACACTCCACTCAAAATGGAAGAGGGACTGATTAACAAATTCCGTGGCATTGGTTATTTATAAAATAAGTAGTAAAGACCAGCTAACATCCCGGCTCTAGCACAGAAGAAAAATTACAACGCTAGAGCTGTGTTAGGATTGATTCACATTCTAAGAAACAGAGACCCCATATGCAACTACTACCGAGCAGACGTGGAAAAGTTGAGTGAAGTTACATACAGAGCTGCCGTTTTGCATATAATCAATGCTATTTTTCAATTCACCGATGATTCCACCGATTGGAGAAAAGATTACACAGTTCAGTTCAGTGTATGACTGTACTGCTCGAAAATACTCTGATATGTAATCTTTCCTCAATCGGTGGAAACGCCGTTAGTTAGTTAAAATATCCGCAAGTTTTTTAAAGTCATCGACGACTCCACCGGTTGAGAAAAGATTACAGATGCGAGTATTTTAGTTCATTACAGTCATACAATGAACTTAACTTTGTAATCTCTTTTCAACCGATGAAATCATCGATGGATTGAAAAATAGCATTGATTATACGCAAAACGGCAGCCCTGGTTACATACCTCCAGTTTTTACCTTTTTTTTTCAAACATTAACAACTGATTGAGGCTCTGTCTGTGTTTAGCCGGTCTGTTTTGTTTATTTTAAATGTAACCGATGTTGCGGTATTTGTTATTAATCAGTCCCTCGTCCAACTTGAGTGGAGTGTGCTCCTCGCTTTTGAGTATTTTTTGTTTGTATTAATTTTCCAATTGAAACTGGTGCCTGTGGGTGCACCGAAATCGGAAGATTCAATTGTTGGTCTCGTCAGGGGCGTGCCGAGAGGGGGGGGGGGGGTTACCCTAAATAGTAAACTTTACGGTCTTTTCGATTAGATATAATTCTTTTGCAACTAATATGATGAGTGGCGTGTAAAAAATCAGCCCTGATTACCATAAAATCACCATCCGAAAAAACAACGATTACGATTACTCGGTAGTCGTGTAATCGATTACCATCCCCATTTGCCCAACTCTGGTTTCAATGAATCTCTACCTTTGAGCTTGATGCTTAAAGTTCAAAGTTGGAAGTTGAGTCGCAAGCTTTGCGCCGCTCTCGGGTCTCTTCGGACACGGGATCGCTGCGCTAGGTGAGTTTTCTGCCTCTTGGCATTTTAGCGAGAGAGGAAACGTGTGGAGAGATAGTAAGACTTTGATACTTTAAAAATATGAGCTGTTGTAATTAAACGATGGACGACAGAATCTCCAACCCCTTCCCTTCTCCCCCCCCATCTTTCCTCCTCACCCTCTTTTCGCATGCGATCATATCTCTCTGACTGAGCTCGTGCCCATTTCGTTTAAACGCTGATCCCGAGGCTCGCCAACGGTTTCTCCGGCTATTGACGCACAATGGATCTAGACATGGATTTTTCCAGTCATAAACAACGATCTATACAATCTAGAGTGGCCAGTGGCGCACCGAGAACTTTAGTTTGGTGGGAGTTTCACCGCAAATTGTCCATTTTCTGAGGCCGGGGGGGGGGGGGGGTTGAAAGCAATTTTGGCCGAAGATGACATTTTTAGGGCAAAATCTTTATACTTGGGGGGGGGGGGGGTGACCCTAAAACCACCCCATTCGGTGCGCCACTGAGAGTGGCAGTCTAATGGGTAACCCGATAACCTGCGTAACCATAACAGGGGTGAAGACTCCATCGGTTAAGAAAAGATTACAGAGTTTAGTTCAGTGTGTGACTGCAATGCACGAAAATGCTAGCGTATCGTTTATCATTATCTTTTCTCAAACGGTATATAGAGTCGTCGATAACTTTGAACTTGCGGATTTTTATGACGAATCAATGGCGTTTCCACAGATAGAGAAAATATTATAGATCAGAGTATTTTTAAAGCACCTGATGCTTTCGTCGCTGTCCGTATGTATGTAAGTACGTAGGTATATTATGTATGTCAGTGGCGTAGCGTGCTATTTGGCAACGTTGTATTGTGTCCATTCAAACCCATTTGAAAGGTCGAATGCGAAGGTGTTCATCGAACACCCAATAGTTCGATCCTTTTCGTGGGTTTAAATGGACGAATTGCAACGTTGCCGAATTGCGTACGCTACGCTACTGATGTATGTATGTATGTGACGCTCGGCGCTCTCACTTTTTTCACTCGAAAAATGCCAGTAAATAGTAATCAATTTTCACGAAACTTTGCAGAAACGTTTTTGTGCATTACAGTCATACACTGAATTGGCCTATGTAATCTTTTCTCAACCGGTGGAATCATCAGTGAATTTAAAATGTCAATAAATCTACGCAAATCGGCAGCTCTGGGCTGGAACATGTTTCGATCCAGTGTGCTCCGCACTAAAATACATGGGAATAAATTAACAAAACTACACGCTTAAACCTAACCTAAAAATCCCCCGTGGTGGTTACGTAGGTTACCCATAAGACTGCCACTCTAGACAAATAATGTAGCTAGTTGGTCATAAAAAGTTGTTGTTTCTTGCTTTAAAAACGTTCCAGAGTTGATCCTTTTTTATTGCAAAACTTTCGTGATATTCGACTCTTTTTGTGCTCTCTGAAATGAATGATTTCACTTGGTTTAAAATTAAATCTTTCTGATTTATTGTTCATGATGTTGATTTTTTACCAACGAGCTATACATTTATCTATAGCGGTTTAATGGGTAAGCTGCGTAACCACCATAGGGGATTTTTAGATAAGGTTTAAGCGATTAATTTGTCCATTTATTTCCATGTATTTTTGTGCGGCGCGACGCGCAGTGGATCAAAGCGTGTTCCGGTCCATTGTGCGGTGGCGCCGCACCAACATATCACGGAAACAAATGGACAAATTACTCGCTTGAACCTAACCTAAAAATCCCCCATGGTGGTTACGCAGCTTACCAATTAAACCGCCACTCTAGATAAATGTATATCTCGTTGATTTTTACCCGATTTAATGTCTGGTAAATTCCATGTTTCGACCCACTGTGTGGCGCTCTAGTTTGTTTATCCCAGAAATCGTGGTGCAGGGCCAGAGACTGGAGAGGAGATTTTGATTCACGTGTTTATGAGAGATGGAATCACCCTGCTCGGTGCTTGCGATGCCATGTCGGTTTGGTCCTCCGGCCGGATGTAAATTGGTGCCACATTTCTGAGGTTTAATTGCTCATTAAAATCGGGAAGAGAGCCGCTCTCCTCCAGTTTTTCTCTTTTTCCCCCCTCCCTTTATTTTTCTCATTTTTTCCTCTCTCCATTTTTCTAGTCTTTATTTCGTCCCTCCCTCCTTCACATTTTTCGTTCTATTTTTTCATTCGTTTGAATTCAGATTAAATCGATCCTTTACGCATCCCTACCCATATAGTGGCGTCGATAAGAATTCCAACCTCCCCGCATAGTATTTTATGGGGCCCCTGAGCCCCTCAATATGTCTCTGCGAGTGGGGATATGGGAAAAACGCAGCCCGTAGGACCAATTTGGACTCAGAATGGGGGGAGGGGGGAGTAGGGTTAAAAAATCGAATTTGCATGTTGCATTTTATAGAATTGTAATCTGTTCGAAAAATATTCATACGTATCCAAAAATGAGTGATGTATGATAAAAAATGACCTTAAGATATTCAGTAGGATGTTCTCAATTACTTAAAATACTTCAAGTTAATTTTCCAGATCTTTTCAGATACCCCCCCCCCCTCCTTGATGTACATTGATCAAATACCTTGGGTTCATAAGTATTAAAAAAATAGGGCTTGAGACCTGCGTTTCATATCGTAATAGAGTCCTCTTCAACTAATTAGAGTCTTCTTTCGTGTTACTGTACAGATTACTTAAAGATGAAGACAAGCGACCTTTCATGGAGGAGGCCGAAAGGTTGCGACTTATCCATAAGAGGGATTATCCAGATTACAAATACCAGCCACGGAGGCGCAAAGCTTGTGGCAAACCGGGATCAAACATCCAAGGGCCAAGAAAACAGATAATGGATTCCTGTAACGAAGAGTGAGTATATAATTTTCACAAACAAAAGAAGTTTAACCGCGAAGACCTATATCTGTGCGTATCGACAACTGATAAGAAAAGTATAACAAGCACAATTTTTTACGAAATTGAGCAAAGCGCCGAATCTTGCAGTTCATGGCCCAAATATAGACAGTACCTCCAGTGGCGTAGCGTGAAATTTGGCAACTTGGTATGTTGTCCATTTAAACACTTGTAAAAGGTCGAATGCGAAGGTGCTCACCGAACACCTTGGAGTTCGATCATTGTTATGGATTTAAATGGACGAACTGCGAAGTTGCTGAATTGCACGCTACGCCATGGTACCTACGAGACACCACCCATGTGGGTAGCATGGATTGCAATCTACCGCAAAATAGTCGTCTTTTGGCCATTTTATCATCAGACCATAAAGTTGCAATCGCAAATAGCGTAAAAGTTGTAACGAAATGGCAAAAAAATTGAAACTTTTCGGAGCTGGATTTTTCTACTGTCCTACTTTTTGCCTATGTGTCACTTCCACCTATGCCCATGTGTCTATGTGCCAAAAGTTGCAACTTTATTGCAACTTGAGGGTGGTGAATTGTCCATATGCTGTTAACAAATTGGCACTTTATGGCAACTTTGTTGTCGTAAATTCCAACATTTAGATTGAAAAATGCTACATGGGCGTTTTTCAGTCTGGTATTCTCCCTATAGCTGTTGATTGGCGGAGACACAATTTGCACCCACTTTTACGTTAATCGCGGGAGACTTGCCCCTTACTCTATTTGGGTCCGCTAGATAACCGATTATTTACTTTTCAAGCATTCGAAGCGTGTGATTGCTGATTATGAATGATCTTATAGTAACTGTATCGTGTAAGTAATTCGCTAATGTGTGGCGTTTTATCTTTCAAATAGGCATTCTGATAGAAACCTTTTTGTCTCTAAGATAAGCATTTTGCAATCAATAGCTAAGGAATCATCGACGATTTTTTTTCGTAGAGATGTAAGGGTCTCTAATCTCTATATATCGAAATGACAACTCGATAGATGCAGCACCCATAAGATTAGCACGCACTTGACAGCGCAGCGACTCGATACGATCGTACATTATTACCCCCCCCCCCCGCCCCCGCCCAGCCCCCCCCGATTCCTCGAAGAGATTTTTACCCACTGTATGAGTGCGGAATTCAAAAGTTCTTAATATGTTCATCGTTTTTTTTTTGCTGGGGGGGGGGGGGGGGGATTAAAATTTATTCAAAGGTATGCTCTCATATAAAAAGACCCATTATGATCAGGGCTGCCGTTTTGCGTATAATCAATCCTATTTTCCTACTCACCGACGATTCCACCGGTTGAGAAAAGATTACACAGTTCAGTTCAGTGTATGATTGTAATGCACGAAAATACTTGCATCTGTAATCTTTCCTCAATCGGTGGAAACGCCGTTCATTAATTAAAATATCCGCAAGTTTTTAAAAGTCATCGACGACTCCACCGGCTAAGAAAAGATTACAGATACGAGTATTTTAGTTCATTATAGTCATACACTGAACTGAACTGTGTAATCTTTTCTCAATCGGTGGAATCATCGGTGAATAGAAAAATAACATTGATTATACGCAAAACGGCAGCCCTGATTATGATACACATCAATCGTTGAAGAAGCATATCATAAAGTTTAATAATTGGCGTATTTTTTTTTTCTTTGCAGAGAATTGAAACATCACGAGGACAGTTGTAGTTTAAGTGCAGACGATAATACCTCATCACCCCATAGTCAGCCGATAGAATCGCCTCAAGGACCGCCCACCCCTCCGACGACACCAAATCGTGGAGCTACAATGAAAAATAATCGAATGCAGCCTTCAAACTATTTAAGTAAGTAATGATGAGTGGTCAAAAATTCGCCTCTTCGGGTTGTAAGGGGTGTCAAAATAGAAACCCATTGAAGTTCCTCGTGTATGTGCTTAAAAGACATACTCAGCACACTCTATGTCTTCAGAACTCAAACTCACCTCAGCAGCCGCAAATTCGACATACTTTATGTGCTTCATCGACATACGACATACCTTTTTCTCCGTGATTGAGGTATTTGCATTAGGTACGCACCGTACCAGAGAAACGCGTTTTATAAATGATATCTTGTAAATGTAACAATTATGCTCCGTATTACATATTTGAATGGTTGGTGTTTCGTCAAACCGCGGACTGTAGGCTCACGGTCAGTGGCGTGCGCTGGGTTTTTCTTGGATGGGGCTGGAATTGATAAGCGTTTGACTGAAAAGTATTCCCCTCTTCCCTTCCACCCCCAAAAATTGTAGGTCTGGGGGGGGGGGGTCTGTCCCCCGCGTACGCCACTGCTCGAGATTTTGGATCGAAACATGAAATTATCCGGTTATAATTTTGCAAATAAAAATCAAGACTATATGATCAAAAAATAGCAAGATAACTCAAAAATAAGTCAAATCAAACATGTTAAGGGCTTAAAGTGAGTCATATAGTATGATTTTTTTTTTTTTTTTTTTTTTTTTTTTTCAAGAAAATATCGACTCTATACAAGTATAGTAATATTTTAAAAGAAGAAAAAAACAACTTTTCGTGTCCAGAAAAATCCACGTTTTATTTATTTCTTATTTGTTTATTTATTTATTTATTTATTTATTTATTTATTTATTTATTTATTTATTTATTTATTTATTTATTTATTTATTTATTTATTTATTTATTTATTTATTTATTTATTTATTTATTTATCTATCTATTTAATTTTTTGTCTATTGCCAATCACAGAATATATAATTTTGATACATGTTCGTTTTTTTCCAGGCCAAACGGAAACGCCGGTGAGTGATGGTCAGAGCATAGATTTTAGCCCTCTGGACGAAGCGGGGGTCTCCATCGAAGGATCCTTGGTTGACAGCTCTGAATTAGACCAGTATCTACATCACTGCACTCCTCCCGTTCACTGGATGTCCGAACATAATGACACAGAACATTCTTCTTATTATAGCTCGAATGATCTTATTAGGTAAATTTTAGTGTATTGTACCTTCATTGCGCATTGCGCAATACTCCTCCCCCCCCCCCCCCCCCAATAATTTGAACCAGAAGGACTTTTTCTCTTCGAATGATATGATATTGTGTCATTTAAAAATGAAGGCGTCCTCTCACTGCGAATAATGGGCTCGAGCTGTGCGTGTGATCCATTACTGACTGCGCAAGTGCAGTATCGCGAATTGCACAAAAAAAAATGAAGGCGCCCTGTCATTCTTCATCATTTTACGTTAAGTCTTCACTTTCAGGCAGTTTCTCTTTTCTTGATAAGTAGCGGGTTGCGTTTGTTTTTTATCATGAAGACGCGCCCTATGTTATTTTGCTCTTACAACCACTCTCTAGTCTTTTACAGTTAGTACCAGCTGGGTGGTAGCAATACTGCAATAGTCCTTGTGACGCCGATTCAAAGTGGTTTGCAGCACTTTGCAAAAAGTGAGAGTGCAAGCGCTGCGCTGTTGTGGGTTTCTGCTCATCACGTGATCCCAGTTTGCTGCAAGGATTTGCTTTAAGCGTTTGCCGACTAAAGGGGTCTCTCCAACTGCGAATTTAAATGCGCGAATAAACTGATTGAGCCAATGAGCTCTGCCTTGAAGTCGACAGATAGTTCGTTATATCGATAACAAAGAAGCCCATTGGCTCAAGCGGCCAGTTCGCACTTTTAAATTCGCAGGTGGAGAGACCCCTTAAGCGTTCACAAACCATGGCTGTCCCCTCTGTTGTCTTTAAAAGCTCGTTGGGTCTATTCACTGTTGGGCCTGCCTGATGCCTGTACCAAAATAAAAATGATGCTTATACAATATACATACACGTATGGGGGCACAAATTATACCTCGAATCTCGCCCTTAGCTTAGCAGTAAAGAAATGAGAAAAAAAATTAATGAAAAAAAAAAATGAGAAATAAAGAGAAAGATGAAAGACCTTACATAGAACAGACCAGCTTTATTAGATCCCAGGTCGTGTGTCACGTGATCCAATCAGAAAGGGAAAAAAAAGGAGAGGGGACATACGATGCCTCGTAATAATATTTGACGCACAGCTCCTGCGGAGCTACTTAAAATACTTCTCCCGGAAGACCCATCATGAAACCGCGTCTTTCTTTCAAGCGTGCGCCTTCAATTCCATAGGTAGACTAAAACGGTACAGTTACGTACGAATAGTTAACTACTTTCATTCCAGTTTCACTTCCAGATTCTTTTTTTGCCTCCTAGAGTAATAACAGTTCAACAGGTTCCGAGTTCTGGTTCCGGTTTGGACCCCTTACTTTTATTAAACAAGGATAGAAATATTAGGAATATTATTTTTATTTCCTAAGGAGTACGTTATCATAATTATTGTACTGTAAATAATCATGACACATTTGAAATGAAGAGAGAAAAGAAAATTGATTCATCCGATATTAATGCTGCTGTCGGTTCTGTTTCAGGTACCATGACTTACAACCAAGCAAAGAAATAGTCAATCGAAGTAATACATTTTACCACCAACCGACGTCATCATACCAACCTCAAAATTATCAATACCATCCATACTTGTCATCATACCAGTATTTCACGTCTCAAAGAAATTCTGACAATAATTGGCCTAATTTCTGATAGTTCTTCAACTTTATATTTTTCATTTCCCAGAAAAATTCATCGAACGCAGGATATATAGACCTTTCCTTCGAACATTCGAGTTTAAGCATGCATTCGTTGAAAATTTTCTCGAAAATACTCTTGAATTTCTTTCCACATAATTTACTTCCTGGAATAATGATTCATTCGTGTCTTGTTGATCGGGGTGAGACGAATACATGTATACCTATTTTGAGCGAGCCGTGTTAAAGTCAATGAAAAATCTCTGAGAATTCAATCAATTTAGTGTTGAGTCATTGAAAATCAATAAATTAAAGTTTTCATTTCTATTGATCCCTCCCCCCCCCCCCCCTTAGTTGACCCTTGTCACACCATCTACTATCTGCTGCAAGTCAGTACAGAAATGTACAGGAGTAGCTTCTTTTCGTCCAACTTATCATGAAAATTTCATGATAAGGATAAGGATTATTAAAGAAGCATTTCATGATGAAACGCTTCTTTAATAATCTTTGGGAGGCCCCCGAGGAGTGGGTGCAGGCAGGGGGTCTAAAACTACTTTAGACAACCCCCCCCCCTTAAAATATCCATTGTTATGGATTAAATTTTGCGACTGCTAAGTGACAATCAAGGTATTTAATGCTATAGCCGATATATTTATGTCAATTTTTAAATTTTTTGGACAACGTTTGAGTGAATGGGGCTCTTGCAAACTTTTGCCATAGGGAATTGAAAAGTTGATTCTTTGCATAAAAATGTGTAAAAATGACGATGAGTACACTAAAAAGTCACGAAAGTCGCTCTCAGAATCGGGCTTAATGTCGGATAGACGCAGGTATCATGGAAGATTCCCATCTAAATTGAGGCATATCTCTAGGTGTTTCCGTAGAAAAAGTGACATAATAGACAGGAATCTCCCATGATACCTGCGTTAAATCGTCATTACGAACTTGCCGTCAAAGCAGTTATGTGAGTTTATTATTAAATTTTAGACTTGCTTAATGTGGTTTTTGTGATTTTCGCTGGGTTTTACATAAGATTGGATTATTCATTTGCTCACAGCAAATGTTTGCAAGAGCCCCATTGAGGACTGATCCGCCCAAGGGCTTGATGTTCAGTGGTCGTCCTATTGGCAGCAAACAAATTTGTTAGTTCCTTTTTCCTCCCCTTCGATCATTACCCTTAATATTCTGCGCACCTCTCATATTGAGACCTGCAAATTACACTCTCTGTCTCAATAGATTAAATAGTAGTACAAGCAGGTAAGGGGAAAATCGTGCGTATTTGATAATTTAAATGTGATTTCCTCAAAACTCATTTTCTTAGCATCCGCCCTTAAAAAGAGTAACGAAGATCAGTCTTCAATTGTAAACGTTGTGGTTTTAGTGCTTTAATTGAGCTTGTTGGCTTTTCTGTTGCAGCTGATTACCGGTACATGGTTTTTTTTTCATAGCTACGGAATTTCACGTATCTTTAGAATCAGAGGTCAATTCTTCTTATTTTAATGGCAAATAATGGAAAAAGGCAAGAATCCTAAATAAAAGTACTTTTCATATTTTTGGAATTGTAACCCCCCCCCCCCGAAAAATAGCCATAAATATCCAAAAATAAAGGTAACATAACATTCATTAGAAAATGGCCTTGAAAAATTTAGTGGGGCGTAAGTTAGTGGCGGTCCGTGAAGGAGGGGGAGAGCTTTGTGGGCTTAAAGCTCCCCCCCCCCACTGAGACAAAGGTCGAAACACCGTAAGCCCCTCAACTTTTAAATGGAGAAGGGCTCGAAAAAAGAGAGGAGCAAAAAAAAAAAATAAATAAAAAAACAATAATTTCAAGCTCCCCTTTTTTGAGCGCACGGGACGCCACTGACGAAAGTACCCACTCAATAACTTGAATGCATATACTCAATTTCAATTACTTATGATCACTTAAAGCTCAAAAGAAAAGAAGATACTAATTGTAAGCCTTTATAATTAAAAGTCCATAGAAGTATCTCCCCTCCCCCTCATACTTTCATCAAATATTGTGGGATCACAAGGGTTAATCTAGCTTTTACTACACTCTTTTCTTCAATCATAACAAAATATAGGTAGGTACATAAGCAAGTATACTGTTTGTATTTTAGTGCAATTATTTGTAAGAAATGTCCGATATTCGGTAAGAATTTAACATTTGTACAGCACTAAACTAAACCCTCATTTTTATTTTCCCCTCCCTTTATAAACGCATTTAATTTTACTTAAAGAAAGCAGTGCCTTTTGTGAATATGTATCTTTCTCGTTTCTGATCCTTATTTTTATATGAAATTGAACATTTATATAATTATTTGTTTCATTTACTGTTTTGTTATTTATAAATCATTTCCTAACACCCCGTTTATTCTATCCTATCCAGCTCCATTTATGCGCGAATTATTGGGTCTTTTGCAAACTTTTGAAATTGCATGATAGATAATGCATCTCCTTGGATTCTGATCCCTCTTCTCTCCCCCCCCTCCGAAATCGACGATTACGTATGAGAAACCATCAAAATCTACTCATAGATTCGTTACTAGGCGGGTGAGGCCCTTAAACTGGGGCCCGGACGAGAGGGACGACTATCAGCCCGCTTAAAAAATCTAGAGCCACTCCAGAAATGTTTTTACTCTATCGCACAAAAATCCAATTCTTTAGATGCGATTCGGAAAATCCATACGTTTAGTTTTACTTTTATATTTCACAGTTCCATATTTTTTTCTCTCTATCTTTTTGCTTACCTAGTTTAAACTTAACCCTCTTTTACGCAACCGCATGTTGAGAAGACAAATCTGTGTTCGCTCGCTTAAATTAAGTAGATACATAGTAAGTATATTTACAAGCAACGCGGTGCTGATTTTGCATACACACTTGATTGAAGGCGCACGATGTAAATTATTATAATTGCATTGTAACGCCCACTTTTGCTATAAGCGATTTGAGGGTCGATTTGGATGCAAAAACCTGTAAAAACAACAATGGTAGCACTATAAACTCACGAAATTCACTCCGAAACTTCTTATTAAATGAATTTAAATGGGCGAGCGTGATGAAGGCGTATGATACAAATGGAGTGTAATGGTGGCATAGGGCAGTAATAATGGGAGATTCCTTTCTTAATTTCGTCACTCTCTCTATGCTGACGAGGATGATTCACAGAGTAATTAGTCATCAGAGTATAGTGATCCGCATCCGATGAATGGTACCGTGAGTCGTGAAACCTCAGTGAAGCCTAGTCACACCTGCATCAAATGAAAGTCGTTTCTTATTGGTCACTTCTTAATGGAGTCATAGTATTGTTAGATGGGAATCTCCCATTATTGCTGCCCTAAGCTATACCATTTAGAGTATACTATAAGACCCTATTTTATAGTTTACTCCAATACCATTACGCTCGCGTAAATAAAAGCGTTTATTGAGATTAGGAGTGGATTTTGGAAGTTTTTAGTGCTACCATATCGTTATTTTTGGAGGTTTTTACACCAGAATCGACTATTAAATTGCTTATAGCAAAAACGTGCAACAGCCCCATTGTTGATTAACGTTTCCCATAAGTAGTTTTTCGTCGAGTGCCTTCAATTAAACGGTTAGGCATAATTAACACCGCGGAGTAGGAATATTTATCTACCCTCTGGAGTTGAGCGAGCTATCGTTGATTTCTCTTAGTGACCCGGTTGTTAATAGAATTGATGCATTTTTTCGAAGCAAAGTGAAGTAAAACTGAGATATTTCTTCAAACGAATTCATGTGTGTTTTGGTGCGAAAGCAACCTAAAACCGCGTCCTCCAGCTATTGAAATTTTAAAATTTCCCAGGAGAGCCCTCCCGGACCCCCCTCTTGCTGGGGGGAGGGGGTGTTCCCTTTACCATTCCACGGGCCCCCCTAAAATCTCGCCCTCCACTAAAGAGGGCTGGTTACGGACCTGAATCGAGTCATCAAGGCAAGTTAATAAATTGGCAATCTGAATGTAGGTATAATATTTTACAAGTGCTTGTATGAATTGCATGGACGAAATACGATGTGCATTAATTGTGTAAACTGCCTAGGCATTTCACAGGCTGCTAGTAAATTGCCTAAGCATGTAAATTTTCTGGGACAGATAGACTGTCCATGGGCGCCCGCAGCGGGGGGCAGGGAGGGGCACTTGTCCCCCCTGGAATTCAAAACCGTCAAAATTTCACGAGGAAAAGTGAAGGAAACAAAAGAAAACGAAAAGTTAATAAAAGGAGTAATAATAGTTGACGGATTTTATTATCAGTTTATTTTGTAATTTTAACTCATTTTTTGCAAGGAATAATAGAATTACAAATTTTTCTTAATGTCATTATCATCTGTTGTCCCTTTATTCATAATATCAAACACTCAAAACCAGTATTATTATTTGATACACCTACAATGGCTAAATAATTGTATGATATTTGGATGAAAAAATATATATTATACATATATGTGTATTCCCTTTTTCCTGGGGGGAGGGAGGGTGTCCTTTCAACCTTCTACTTGAGTTCAACAATTTTGCCCCCCCCCCCCTTGGTAATTTTTCTGCGGGCGCCCACTAGACTGTCTAAAGCCAGTGGGGGGCATTTTGACTGAAAAAAATAAATAAAAATAAAAAAATAAATAAAAAATTGGAACACTGAGACAGCGATTCTACAGCGATGTAAAAAGGATTCAAAAATATTAGAGAGGTAAGTATACCTAAACATCATCGATGGAGGGTTCGACTTCCCTCACACTCCACAGTGACAACGGAAGTAGGATGAATGAAGGAAGATCATGTCTGGGAAGTCTGGGTGCATATCGCAGAGCGTGTCAATCAAAAATTTGTTCAAACAAAACCAATCTCATTATCAGATCTGGGCACGACTGGTCAGGCTGTTTCCTCTTTCCTGCGGGGGGTGGATATAGCGCTCTTCCCAGACTTGCGAGAGGGAATTCGTGGGGACTGGGGAGGCTCGGAGGGAGGGGGGGAGGTTCCATCCCGAAGAGTCAATAAAGCAGGGTGCGACAGTGACAGTGACAGAGAGGGAGATAGAAAAAGAGAGAACGTTATCAGTTATCGGTTATATTATCAATCGATGATAATTTACCCAGGTGCATACAGCACGGTTATGGCCTTCCGAATCCAACCTTTATGGCGGCGGAAAACACTGAACACTGATAAACAGTGTTGCGCTCTGCTCCAGAAGCTGCCTCGCACAGTCGCACATCCTTGACGTTATCAAAGATTACTTATTCTCAGTAGAAGAGTATACAGGGTGTAAAAAAAAAAAAAGGAGCAGCTCCGAATAACTCGAGTTTGGGTTCGAATTTCAAAAAACGCTGAAACACGGGTTCCATTATTTTGAGGGGGACATCTTTTAGGGGGGTTGCCAAATTCCAGGCCCCCCCAGGGGGGCGGGTACGGGGGTCACCGCCCCCCTAAATCACATTTCTCAAATGGTGACCCCTAATTTTTATTACATAAATTTGAAGAACATCAAATTCTAAGCATTTTGGCGCAAACCGCAGGTCGATATCGTTTTTCGTTTTTGAGATATCGAAAGTCAAAGTTCGATTTTGACCCATTTTCAAAAATTCATAACTCCCACTAAAAAAGTCGGAATTGAAAAAACTATTAACTTAAATTGCTCTACAAAACAAGTCCTTTTCAGAAAAAAATACAGCTGTCTAGGAAATTTGATTTTTAGGCTCCGAAAAAAATATTCAAAATTTTCAAAAATTTTGAATCGGCGATATTCTTGTAAAACGGCCAGAATCGACAATTTTGGCTTAAAACCTGTTGGCTGAGTCCAAATGAGCGATGCAAAGCTCTCAAGAGTCCCCAAAACCCCATTAAAGCCCGAGAGAGAGGTATTTCTTGACTCTAAATTTAGCAGTGTTCTCAATACTGAGTTTGATCATTTTAAAGGTGATTTTGAGACGTTCTTGAGCTTTTAAGCGCTTTGCATCGCTCATTTGGACTCAGCCAGCAGGTTTTAAGCCAAAATTGTCGATTCTGGCCGTTTTACAAGAATATCGCCGATTCAAAATTTTTGAAAATTTTGAATATTTTTTTCGGAGCCTAAAAATCAAATTTCCTGGACAGCTATATTTTTTTCTGAAAAGGACTTGTTTTGTAGAGCATTTTAAGCTAATAGTTTTTTCAATTCCGACATTTTTAGTGGGAGTTATGAATTTTTGAAAATGGGTCAAAATCGAACTTTGACTTTCGATATCTCGAAAACGAAAAACGATATCGACCTGCGGTTTGCGCCAAAATGCTTAGAATTTGATGTTCTTCAAATTTATGTAATAAAAATTAGGGGTCGCCATTTGAGAAACGTGATTTAGGGGGCGGTGACCCCCGTACCCGCCCCCTGGGAGGGCCTGGAATTTGGCAACCACCCTAAAAGATGTCCTCCTCAAAATAATGGAACCCGTGTTTCAGCGTTTTTTGAAATTCGAACCCAAACTCGAGTTATTCGGAGCTGCTCCTTTTTTTTTTACACCCTGTATGTTTATACTATTACAACAGTATAAGTAATCTTAATTGGACGTTATACAGGGCCATGCAAAAGTAACGCCCACCCCCTTAACTTTTCTTCTAAATGAGATAAAAGGGTGCGGTTTGGATAGTTCTTAATTATTTTATGTCGGAGGCGCTGTGTGAGGGGGCTATTTTCGATGACCCCCGTCCCCCCTCCCCCACCCAGGGGCGGGTGGGGGTCAACTGTATTTTCTCTTAAAGCACCCCCTATCTTGTGATTCATCGTTTGAAAGAACATCAAATTTTAAGAATTTTGGCGCGAACAACAGCTCGATATCCATTTTGGCTATCGATATGTATTAAAGGTCAAAGTTCGATTTGGACCAATTTTCAAAAATTCATAACTCCTTCAAAAAAAGTCGGAATATTAAACAACGGGGCGTCCAATGTAAGTACCTACCAAAAACAGCAAGCCCTTTACAGAAAAAAATACGACATTAACAACAATTTAGTCAAAACATAGTTTTGGAGCCCCTAAACACTTATGGCATTTTGGCGCAAACCGCGTGGAGGTCAATATCGTTTTTCACAATCGAGATATCGAATGTCGGGGGGGGGGGGGCTTTACTTTTGAATAACCCTGTATATACTCGGTGCTATAGATTTTGATAATAATATGTCGTAAAACAAGGCCCTATAGAAGAATTTTGAAACTAGAAAGAGATGGGTAGACATGGGAGTCCCTTATCTCTCAAAAAACGGCAACCTCTATCTTGTAATACCTCATTTGAAAAGGCGTAGTTGTGAGTTTTGAAAGAAGAAATCGAAAAATTGATATTCTTTTTAGTCGCGACTCTTCTCTCCCCACAGGGGACGCGGGGTGGGGCCCCCCATCGCCTATCGGCGGATACAGGGGGGAGGGCAAAAGGGACGATCGCCCCCCTCTTTCTGCCAAAAAGGAGGGGGAGGAAGGGGGAAAGAAAGAGAGAAAAAAAGGAAAAGGGGGTCTCCGGGGAGCAAAAACCCCAAGTTCGCCCTGTGGCGGCTCGTGATATTTGGCAACCATGCAAGTTTTCCATTGAAACGTAGGTAAAATAATCGATTCTTGCGGAGGCTGGCAGCCTCCGGGAGAATCGATTGTTTTACATTGGTTAAATAGGAGGAGGACACGGTTGCCAAATTTCACGAGCCGCCACTGCGGCCCCCACCCCACCCCCGTCCAGAGGACGCGGGGTGGGGCCCCCCACCGCCTATCGGCGGACACAGGGGGAGGGCAAAGGGGACGATCGCCCCCCTCTTTCTGCCAAAAAGGAGGGGGAGGAAGGAGGAAAGAAAGAGAGAAAAAAAGGAAAAGGGGGTCTCCGGGGAGCAAAAACCCCAAGTTCGCCCCCCACCCCGTTCGCGAGGGCTGGATCCGCCAATACTGACCTCAGCTCAGAGTTGCCAATAGTGGCTAGATTCGACCACGCGTGGACTATTTTGATGAGAATTTAGCCACGCGCCCGGCTCCGTCGTCGCGGCTCCTTCGGCATCCTCCCATCCCTATCCACAGCGTGGCTAGTAACCAACTCGAAAACTGTCCACGCGCTATTCCACCCCGTCTAAACCTGGCAACACTGCCTCAGCTACCCCCGAAACTCAATAATTTCAAACAGCAATCCCTTTCTTGTGAGACATCATTTGAAAAGGCATTTCCATATTGCGCCCGATAGAAATTGTCATGAGGAATTGTGCCCCAAGAATAAAAAAATTTTAAAAAAACCAAACGGTGTGACTAATTTGTCTTACCTTTCATAAAAATTCTGCGAACTGCGATTGGATAAAAAAAAGACTGCTTTTATCGTGACTTGTGCGGACGTGAGATCTCTATGCCTTTGGATTTCAGGTCGTCATAACTCATAAGTCATAATAAGCTACGTTATACATCGTTGCCTAAACTCACCGCGTGGTGCATATTTCTCGAAGGAAAAAAAAAAATTAAAAAAATCGCCAATCGCGGAATCGGCGGAATCGCAATTCGCAATCGCCATTTCTACAGGCGTGCCAACTGTTGGTTCCAAATTTTATGCAGACAACATTACTTTCAAATTAGACTTCTAATTCCTTCGAGCCTTTTTCTCCCATGGCGCATCATATCTTTAGAGTTCTAAGTGATTGCATCAAATTATATCTCGATCATTTGGTTTCATTATTAAATATCGTCAATTATTATTTATATAACTACGGAAATATTTTGCCGGTAGCCGGCAGAAACTGAGAGTTGATTAGTAAAATTTGTCATTGGTTATTACGGCATCACTGTCGCAAGCCCACAACATCCCAGACAAGACACTGACCTGCGAGGTGCTTGACAAAAGTTTAGGTGGAAATTTTCTGTGTGAAGTGTTTGAAAGTTTTATCAAGTACAGATCACGTTCTGATTTTTGCATTATCTAACTTCAAGTCTTGATGAAGTTTAAGATTCGTAGTTAAACCCTCACTGTCCTAGCACTAACAACAACCATTGGTTACCACCTCACACTCTAGAAATGGGGAGGTATGACCGTCGGAGGTAAGTTTCTAGATATTAGATCTCTACTTGTTTCTCTGAGGATTTTATTTATGTCTCTTACACTCTGCAGATAGTACAATAGTGTAAATCAGTAACTTCATTTGAAACGATTCTAGCCTTGAAGTGAAGAACACATGGAATTTGACCCGAAGCAAGTCCTAACCTTAAATCTCACCCTCTCATTGAAGGCCTCATATTTGTACCTGGTTCATTTCCCCTTCTGATGTACTTGTTATCAGTACTCAAATAACGTCTAGCTTATGCTGGTGCCTGAAATTTTCTGCTTTATCATGCTGAGCCTAAGCCAATTTAGCTATGCATGAAACGAATGAGTAGAACTGGTCATACTTGGTTGAGTGTGATTAGTGTAACACTCGGATTTGAAGAAAGTGGCATCACATGGACTGTTTTTCAGGTAGAGGTTGTCTTTGTTGCAATAGCTGACTTTATTGTAGGCTTCTCAGCCCGGGTTGACTATCAAGGGTTGAGACGCTTGCTAGAACAGGTTGGTTCTCCCGTAATTAGGGTTTGAATCTTAGTTGAGTCTGAGAACTTGCGTTGATAGTTGAGCGCAAATACTGCAGAGCTCAGAACTTGAGCTGACGTTGCATTGTTGATACCAAAACAAGTGAGGTTAAATGCTTGTCACGTGTGCCTGTACTTCATTGACCATTGCTGCCAATTTGTCAGCTAGGCATGTAAGTACCAAGAACAGGAAAGAAGAAGAAGAACCCCCTTCTTACTCTAGTTAAAAAGTATGCAGAGATGAGACTGCTCATGTTTAGTAGGCGAATCTTGAGTTGGCACAATCAAAGGTGAGAAACCTCACTGAAACGCAGCTAATATTGATGCTTAATTATCAGGTTTAAGACCAGTGCACCGTGAATTAATGCCCCTACCTGGTCTGATTGTTTTACTGTTCTCATCAGCCATTTCTTCTGAAATGATTGGTTTTGGGATTTGGACCAACAATGAAAGTCGTTTAAACTGCAAGTTAGTCGTTGTTTTATTTTGAGCCTACCTAATTTACAAATCAATGAATCAAACTATCTTAACTCTCCCAATCCATCACTGGAAGATCTAATGAAACATTACTATTCTTTAAGTTGTTGAATTCGTGCCAACCGAATCAAAAGTGTGGGAGTACTTTATATGCACTCTACAGTGCTCATATTCACTGCACAGGAAACATGAAAAGTAAAGAACAGTGTGACACTATCACTTTTCTTGAGTTTCCCATCCACATATCAACTTCTTGTGCCATGGCAATTCTCCTAAATTCCATCGTTCTTGGATAAGTAATTGAAAGAAAATTACAAGGTTACTAATCTATACTTCATCGGATCTGATCGAACAAAATTTGGTTTTTGATGTGGTTATGAATTTCTTCTCATTGGTTCTTCTTTTTTTGTTTTATCTAGCCGTTCGCGAGATCGTGACCGAGATCGGAGAAGAGACCGCAGCCGGAGTAGAGACAGGAGTCGAAGTAGAGACCGAAGCAGAGGGTTTGGCGGTGGCCGAGGTAGAGGAGGTGGCAGAGGAGGTGGAGGAGGAGGCAGAGGTGGTAGGAGCTTTGAAGCTGACACTCTTCGCAAACCTCGTTGGGATTTAAGTCGTCTTGAACCTCTTAAAAAACAGTTCTATGTCCCTCTCCCTACTGTAACTGAAAGGTACGATTTAGGGTTGTAAAATCTTCTAACAAGGCTTTCACATTTTTGTGCTTGCTCTCCACAAATACTGTTGATCTTCATTTTTTTTTTTTTTTTTTAGCTTGAAAGTATGCTTGCTCAAATTTCTGATGGAGGCCGTTTCAGATAGCTTTGGTTCTAACAGTTCTTTGTTTACATGCGTGGAAGGACGATACGACGTTCTCTGCGCACGCTCGCTTCAGTGTTACTGCCCGCTTGAAAACTTCGACCCTGCTGGCTATGCGAATAACTAGAGTTTTTCACTGCGTAATGGATTCGGTTAACATCTTAAATAGTAAATCTTTTATTATTCTCTAATTAGGACAGTTAACCGAGTCTATTGCGTTCGAAAAGTTCTGATAATTCGCAAGTCCTGATTAATTTTCATTAACAAAGTCCTGTACAGTATGAAGGAGCTGTGGACTAAAACGCAAATTTAATAGTAAATGTGTTTAATAATTATTTAAGAATCATCATGATTATTATCATGAATCTATTTAGTTTTTTCTGACATGTACTTCAAGCTAAATGGCTCTCTTGTACAAAATTAAATAAATAATTTGTCACTGAGTGTTCCTGCTGAGATTCATGGTGATTAATTTATCTGTGAAGACTACATCTGTGAGGTAGCTCACTGCTTTTTCGGTCTTCTGAATGAAGTAAGTAATAAAATAAAGTCAAAAATTATATAAATGTTAAGAATCATCAAGCCTAGTAATACCTGATGGGTTTTCTCTTTTTCAGGAGCAAAGAACTTGTGGACAAATGGCGAGAAGAAAAAGAAATTACTTTAAAAGGAAAGAACATTCCGAATCCGATTTTTACCTTTGAGGAAGGAGGTTTCCCTGATTATATCATGAAAGAAATTGAGTATGTACAATTGTATTTTGTTTTGTTTTTTTTTTCTTTTTAGGTGAATCTATGCCGAACCAAGTTGTGAATTTGGGATAAGAGATGGCACCACAGGTCAAATATCTCAGAGACAAATTTAACTAAATGTATTATGCAAACGATAGCAAATTGTGATAAGAAGGCATCATTAATGCTTAGCTAATTCTTAGAGTCATTTTATGAGTATAAAAAACCCATTGTAATCAACTTCGTAGGGAAGTCATAATGACTACGATGGATTACCTTGACTCAGAGTTAAGAAGAAGTTACTAATTTTTACTCAATGTTTTCGTTTTTTTTTGTCTTCTTCAGGCGCACTGGTTACAAAGAACCCACTGCTATTCAAGCCCAAGGATGGCCCATAGCTCTAAGCGGTCAAGATATGGTGGGAATAGCCTCGACTGGATCTGGGAAAACTTTTTCTGTAAGTATCTACATAGGTTTTCTTCTATAGAATTAATTTTTTTTTTTTTTTTTTTAATTTTTTTTGCAATTTGTAGGGTGATCCTGAAGCAGCTCTGTAGTCTTTGAAAGTTATTCCTTTAGCTATGTTTTTTGACTTCCTCCTGTCAAGAGTGAGCTGCAATGACAGGGAGTGAAATATTTTTCTGAAGTTTTGAGAGTTCTTTTGAAATATTGTGTTTATTGGTTTAATAAAATGTTTTAATCTAATTTGAGCAATTTGTTAATATTTGAACTCAAAATTTTTTTCTCTTTTTTCAGTATGTATTGCCAGCAATCATTCACATAAAAAATCAACCAAAAATTCATCGAGGTGATGGACCAATAGGGTTAATACTCGCGCCTACGCGAGAACTAGCAATTCAAATTCAGCAGGTAGCCAATGACATTGGTGAATCCGCTGACATTGTCAATTGCTGTGTTTATGGTGGTGCTCCTAAAAGCGTGCAGGTAACATTTTTTGGATCAGTGATACTGTTAGTGATTTAGTGCGCGGCGTGACCCATATTTTGGGCCTCAGGGCACGGATCGATGGGATATTTGTGAGGAAGTATTGACTGAACGTAAAAGTTAGTAATTCTTTGTAAAATCTGGCAACATCGTACGCATTGCATCCTCATGTAGATGCATAAATTTTTGATGACATCTACGGGTACTGTGACCTGTTAGGAAACCAATCACTGCTCTTATTTTGATGACTTAACTCTTTTGCAAATCTTCCTGTTTTGGCAGGGTCAGATGATCAAGATAAACAAAATTCATCTACATAAACGTCAAATGATTCACTATACATTAGTGCCAGTTGTTTTTGTTACAAAATTGTAACAATATAACAGTAATAATAATATTCTACTTAGTACTTACCATGATGTTCCTCAGGGCTACAGTTGCAGGTTTTGCCATGGTTCAATTTATGGCCAAAATTGGAAAAATAGCTATTCATTTTTTGAAAACCACTTTTATGGAGCCTCAACGAGAGTCTTAAGAAGCTTCACATGGAATAATTTGCAAAAAAATGGTTTAAAGTAGTCAAAACTACTGAATTCTGCAAATCACTAGGCTCATTCATTTGGCAGTTCCCACAACTCTGTAATTTTTACTTCATGTTATGTTTAATTTGCAAATAATGTCACACAGAGCTTCCCGAGGCTCCATGAAAGCAATTCTGAGAAAATATGTTGGTATTTTTCAAATTTTAGCTAAAAATCTGACAGTCATGAAGTTTGGAACTAAAACACAAAGGATTTGTCTTAACATTGTTAAGTTACGTAAATGCACTGTTGTTTCATCTTAAAAGTCTTCAAGTAATATTTTAACTTGCTCCATACGTCTACTTTATTTCAATGTTTTTCTGTTTCTTTTCCAGGCTAAAGAACTGGATAATGGTGTTGAAATAGTCATAGCGACTCCTGGCAGATTATTAGACTTTCTTAAATCTGGAAGGGTCAATCTAAAGAGATGTACTTACTTAGTGTTAGATGAAGCTGATCGAATGTTAGACATGGGTTTTGAACCTCAAATTCGAAAAATATTTGAACAAATTAGAGTATGTATTTAATTTCTATTTTTTATCTTCTTGTATCCTATTGATGATAAGAAATTGAGAAATAAAACAATGAATTGCTTCAAGATTCCGCAGTAAATAAGGAAACAAGTGAATTACAAAAATTTTACCTCGACACCACCCCTGTTGAATAGATTTTCAGTGGATCTTTACTTTTTTTTATTCCAGTTTCCTTTCAAAAGCACCTAGTGAACCACATTCAGTGTTGTCAGGAGTATCTGGACTGAGCACAGACTAATCAGTTTACACTTCTTATGGTGCGATAAAAAGACGTAAAGTCAATTGACTATGTAGAAATAGTTAGGACTGCTCATAGAGTGGTCAGATCTACGTATGTAGTAACTATTATTTATTTTAATAACTAATAATTTGCATTAAAAAAAAAATAGTTCTGATTTAGGAAAGTCAAAGTTTCGTCATTTTGGAGGTTAGTCAAAATAAGGCAATCAAACTGCTTCTGAAGGGGCATCAATTAGGTTTTGCTCTGCATCACCTCCTATTTTGTAGTTTGTTGTCATTAGAAGTGAATTTTATTTACAGTGTCGGGTACAGATTCAAGGTTTGGAACTTTTCAGAGGACATTGAACGCCAAAGTCAACAAAACCGCTTACAGCCAATCAGGAGCGTTGTTTATTGTTGTCTCTTACCGTTGAGTTACTCTTTTCGCCCCCACCTCGCGGAACGGGTACAAATTCCGAGCTTCGGGTACTGCATCGATGCCATCCATCGTTGCCGAACAAACAGTTTGGGTGAGATAGTAAAATAGGGAACTGTTGATTCGGGTGAAAATCTTCACCCGACACTGTAAATAAAATTCGCTTTAGTCTTTCTTTAGATTCACCTGTTTCTGTTGCTTATTGAATTTTCTGTTTTGTGCAGCCGGATAGACAAGTTTTGATGTGGTCAGCAACATGGCCGAAAGAAGTGGAACAGTTAGCAAAAGAATTTCTTAAGGATTATATTCAACTCAATGTGGGCTCTTTGCAATTATCTGCGAATCACAATATCATGCAAATTGTTGATGTCTGTCAAGAATATGAAAAAGAAGACAAGTAAGACCTTTATACTTTCTTCTGGTTGTAGTATGGGATGAGGTGGCAACGCCCCGAGCGCGGATGCGTCGAACGTAGAAGCAGTATGAAGCACAGCAAAGATGCATGTGCAAACCGCGAAGCTTCGGCGATCGCCACAACTGGGGCTAGATAAAAGTGAGAAAAAGAGAGAGATCTTACCAAGAATGAAATTCGGATAGTCTGGATAGACTGCTCTAACGTACTCAGACCATGTCTATCGTTTTGTTATCGTCTATTGAAGTTTGCAATAAAATATCTTACCATCTTTATCATAATTATTATTATTTATTTATAATAATAACTATCCATTATTATTATTATTACTAATTACTAATAGTCTGCAGTTCTCACCATTCCACCGGGCGGCCTGAATATTGCTTGTATAGGTGGAGATAGTGAGTTCTGATAGTAGATTATATCCCATCGGCTTTCTATTGCACCGGGTGGCCTATCTTAGCTCGTATAGGTGCAGATAGTGCAAAAAGTGTACACGAGAGACATTCGCTACATAGACCCCCCTTCGCCCCAGCGTATAGCGCGCCACATGGTGTAATTCTCCATGTCTCCCTCAGGAAGGGACCCGGAGAATTCTGAAGTATTTACCAGTTATACCTCACCCAGAGCAGCTGTAAGGACGAAATTTAGTAGTATCAAACCCTAACGTTTGGGTTGTCAAGAATTTGAAAAATATCACCACTGTTCCATTGACTTCAAAATACAGGCCCAAAGTAATTTATATTTAAGAAAACAGAAAGTCATGTAATAGGAAATCATTTGAACAATGTCTCTGAAACTTATCTGGCCAACTACCTCAAAAATAAGGCTGAAAGTACTGGAAAATAGTATATCGCATTTCAATACTACGGATTCTATTTCAGTTATTCCGTGCAGTGTTTGAACTCGACAGACGCCTAAAAAATTGGACCGATAACCAAATTTGGCGCTTAATAAAGATTTGAGGGGCTAAGAAAATTTTCACTGATTTGAATTAAGAAAAATAACCTTTGCATTGTTCCATTCAGGTTTTTATATTTTTTTGTTTCTAAAATTTAAAAACCATCCTCAAATTTCTTGGCTTCTTACCACTTCACTTTTATTTTATGAACTAAATCAAAATCATGTTCATGAATAGAAGTGAGAAGCATCTATAATAAGTTAAGAAAAATACCACCTTTTTAAGTAGCAAGTGAGAAGGACACAAGCCGCTCACCTTATTTTTTGGAAAAAAATCATTTTGGCCCCTAAAAAAACCCAGATGGCTCCTAAAAGTAAACTATGCCAGCCAAGATGGCTCCTAAATTTTTCTGCAAAGTTCAACCAGTGATTCCGTGTTTTGGTGCTTTCAGCCTCACGTTTGCAAACCATTGCATTGGCCTAAACTTGGTGTAATTCTGCTTTTTTTATGTTCCTACTTGTAATCATTAATTAATTGACCTGTACAATTAGCCTTACTGTGCTTGTTCAAAATGTACCAATTTTGAAAATAAAATAAATAAAGAAACGTTGATTTAATTGACAAGACATGCTGCAGAGACATTGTTCATACAATTGTCTAGTACCTGGTACTCTGTTTTCTTGCCTATAAATTACCTCGGACTTGTAATTTTAGCAGTTGGCTGCAAGAGTATCGACTTTCGGCTAACCATAAACTCACCAATGTTTTTTGATGCATTTCTAAAGCAGGCACTGCTCTTGTCTGAACTGGTGAATCCGATACTCAAAATTCGAGAGCTCTAATGACCATATTACGACATAAATGCTGCCACCATTTAATTGGAGTCAAGATCAGTGATTGTTCTCCCGAGAAAAATGGCTTGATCGAAGTTTTATTCTGAATAATCTCTAATTTTTATTTTTTATCTTTCCTTTCAGACTATGCGCTCTCTTGCGAGAAATTATGAATGAAGAAGAAAATAAAACAATCATCTTTATCGAAACAAAGCGGAAAGTTGACGAAGTTACTAGGAAAATTAAAAGAGAAGGGTAAAGCACTCTCAAAATTTGTCTTTTTGACTCCATGAATATAGTGTCTCTTCCTCCTTTGATTTTTTTTTTTTTAGTTCAAGAACTTTAAAGCTACTTTTACTATGATTGGGTTTAAATTTTTACCCAAAAAAGTTTCAATCTACTGTTTGTGTTTTGTAATTTCACCATCACTTTAAAAACCAGGTGGGCTCCAAAAATTTCCCTGTTCTGTCTCTTCTCATAGAATTTTTCCTGTAAATGGGTCTGTTGCAAACTTTTGCTACAGCGCTATAGAGCGTTCAATCTCATGTAAAATTGCGTGACAAGTCCATTGGTGGCATCAGAAAGTCATAAAATGCAGTGTAAAACTCACGAGAGACGTTTAATGAAATCCAAGATGGCGGTAAAATATTCAGCAACCTGTATGCATGCACCACGAACATCCAAGGATAGCCAACCTCACAATATCGATCACACCCAATTACAACGTAAATAAACACATAACCTCTGAAGCTTTGAGGTTGTCAACGTTGGCAATCCTTGGATGTTAAAGGTGCATGCTTACAGATTGCTCGATATTTTACCGCCATATTGGATTTCATTAAACGTCTCTTGTGAGTTTATTATTGCATTTCATGACTTTCTGATGCCACCAATGGACTTTCCGGGCGATTTTACATACGATGAAACACTCCTTATCGTTGTAGCAAAAGTTTGCAACAGACCCATTTTTGAATGCCTATTTTGAAATAAATTGCAATGAAAGCTCGTTGCGTGGAACCTTGTTCCTGCTGCAGTTAAAATTCCACTTGAACGAAAGTTTCAATGAACGAAATTCAGCCTGAGTTGAACTTTTTTAAAAATCTGATCTATTTCTCTTAATGAGCTTTTCCCTCAGAAAAACTCATCTTTCCGGACAAATTTGATACCATGATCTCCTGTCGAAACTAATCCTGTCTCCCTCGAATTCGGAACTGACTTAACTTTCAAAATTTGAGAAGATGACCAAAATTATGAAATTTGCAAAAATCATACACTAGTGCTGGCAGCCATGAAAACATAGTACTATTATCATGAAGTCGCAAGGAAACCCCTTCATGCTTTTTGAGACTGTTGTTCCAAAAATTCCTTATTCGTTCGTTCCGCAAACATGCTTCCATTCGGAATACAATTTGTCAGTATTTCGGAAACGGATTTGGAGATTGCTGGTTGTTCTTTTTGTTGCTGTGTTATCTGTTGTGTCCATGTTTAAATATGTATGTATATTACCTCATTTTACACATTTGATCAGTTTGGCAATCATTTTTCATTTCAGGTGGTCTGCTTCTTGTATCCACGGTGATAAAAATCAAGCAGAAAGAGGTTATGTTTTACAAGGTTTGTACCATTCATCATTGTTTAGTTTGAGTTGCTAAACTTACTACTACTACCTATTTATATCATTCCTTTTACAGTCAGTCTTTTACAAAACTTTAAGCAAAAATAATCATTCCTACTCCTTTCCTTTAACCCATTGACATGTAAATTAATCCTAGCCCGCCGCACCCAGAAATATTAATTAGTTTTAGAGTGAAACGCTCATGCTAATTTTTGTTGTTATTTTCTATTCCCAACAGTCCCCAAGCCCGTTTTCGTGGTTTTCTTTTTCATATTTTTTTTTTCTTTTTCTTCCTTTACTTGTGAAGAAAATACTAGCAAATTTTTGGGTAAAATGCCCGCTCTTATACTTGATGTTATTTTCAGTTTTCAAACGTTTCTCTGCCAATTTGTGAGATTTTTTGATTTTATTTGATTTTTTACATCAGAACAAGATCTACAGGGTGTCAATTAAAAAAGGAGCCAGGCTGAATATCTCAAGAACGGCTTGGAATTTTGAAAAACGCTGAAACATCTATTGGATTATATCAAAGGGGACCTTGTATGGGGGTGGCTGATTTTGGGGCTCCCGTAGGAGGGTCCCACCCCCTAAATCCAATACTTCAAATGGAGGACCCCCATATTTTATTTGATAGTTGGAAAGAGGATAAAATTCTAAAACTTTTTATGATTGTGAATCAAGAGGGAAAATGATGAATATTTCTTGTTTTCAGATTTTCGAAATAATAAATCTCCAATACTAGTGGCCACTGATGTTGCTGCACGAGGTCTTGGTAAGTCAGCATAATTTTTTTTCTCATCCAATAAGTCTAAGATCAATCTTTTACTCTGTTCATTACTGTTTCTTGCATTGCTTAGGGCATAGGTTTAATTCATGTTTTGTTCAAAGCAGTCCTCGCTGATCAAAGAAAATCTTAAATGAGCATTAATTTACTTTGATCCTCTCCTCAATCAATGCAGAGCATCAAATTTTTCATTCAGTAGTAGGTAACCTAACTTAACCTAACCTGACAATGTCAGTAGTGGCAGCTGGCGCAACGCGGCAACAATGGATTCCTTCTCTTAAACCGATTTAAATAATCTATTCTTGGTGAGGCTCAGTCCCTCACCACGAATCAATCTCTTTGCATGGGGTTAAGTAGCAAAAGAACAGGCTGCCAGATTGCACAAGCTGCTACTTAATTTCAGCGTTGTTGGATGATGATTGAAAAAGCCGTTTATAAAATTATCACTGAAATTAGCATCTTTGTGTTGCCTTGAAAAATCAAAAAGAAGCAGAATTTATTGTAACGCTGCAAAGAAAATGTCACTGTGTTTCTCTAACAAAGGAGTGTCTTATCAGTGTATCAGCTGAGCTCTGGCAGTCTAAAATAGGAAAAACTGAAATTGAAAGTGGAAATGTAAGGTGTTTGGAATGAGTCAAAGTTAACCTGAAACTGACAATGGTAAATTTTTTCCCTTCACTGACCATAATTAAGTAGAAAAATGTGCATAAACCTCAAGTATCATTGATAATGCTCATCCCCAATACCGTCTATTCTTTATAGTTTCCTGAAATTTTGACGAAGAAAATTTTGTTCTTTGGTTTGAAAAAGTCATCTTTATGAGTTAAAAACTTTTAAGCCCAAGTATATACTCCTATTTATTCCTTTATCATCAAGTACTATCCCATTCAACTAAAAAATAGGTTCATAGACAGGGGGGGGGCAAAAAAATCGAAACTGTCTTTACGACCTTTTAAATAAAATTTAAAGCCACTGCCAGATGAGCTAGTGTGGTATAATTGACAGTATTTCAGTTCTGATCAGATTAAAACGTGTGCTTATCAGCTTATCGGCTTATCAGTCAGAAATGACTATTCCCTCTCAGTCTCTTTCTCTATCTTTCAAAACTTATGCCCTCATCATTGTAAGAAATCAGCTCAAAACTAACTCTTTTATCACAAAACATTACTTAATTGAAATATTTAATCATTTCATTGAATTCTGATGATCATTATCTGCTCCACTTATGAATACAGTAAAACTTCAATTTTACGTTTTTCAGGGGACCGAGAGTTGTCAACGTTATATCAATAAGTGTAAAAAAATGCGCTTAGAGACATGAAAATTCAGTTCCGATTGTTTTAAACCGCGTTATGCAACATTCCCCCCTTCTTTATATACTTACGCAGCTCTATAGAGGCTTAATACCTCAGTTGCGGCAATAGGTCGGAATTCGCTGACTCAAGCTTATTTCAATAGAGACTTCAACAAGGAATAAGAAGGTATCAGCAGATATGGGTGGCCAGATTTTGGATTTTTTTTTTTACATAAGTCTTATGGGGAGTTGTACGGGACAAACAGAAATCAATGTTAAATCGAGGAAAACGTTAAATCGAAGTTTTACTGTACTTTATTTTTTTATTTGATACCCGATTCTATTTCTATGTTTGATTGGTGCTTGTGTTTTGTTGAGATCCTCTGATTTATGTAAAAAAATATCTAAATTGTGAAAGCACTAAAAACTTCAGCGATGTATTAATATTCTTAAACAAATCATATACCTAAGTCCAACTTAAATAAGTGGTGAAGCAAAAAAATTTTTAAAACAATTACATCAGTTCTTTTAGTATGATGTACTGTGTACCTTTGCCATCCTTATTACGATACTTCAGTTGATAAGGCCAAGTGCCTCTAAAGTCACTAATATTCTCAAAAAGGAGCAAACTAAAAAGTTAGCTGCCTATTATTTTATGCGGTGAAAGAATCTTTGAAAGAAACCCAACTTGTTTTATCTCTCCATGAGAATCGTAGGGTTGAACTGCTGAAAAATTGTGCTGTCTGAGCTGAATCCATGAAGATAAATTCATGGCACTGATGAAGCATCCTATCCTTCGCTAGTGTAATTTTTACTTAAGTTAATAATATTTAAAATGCCTGAAAAAGGGTTATTTTCTTATTACTTCTATTGACAAGTATTTAAATTTTAAAAAAATGACTTGTACTGAAAGAAAAAATAAAAAAAAGTAAGAAAAATAAAATAAAAAAAAAATTAAAAATTAAGTTTATGTAAAAAACTTCATAAAAAATTTAAAGAGGGGGAAAAATAATAATAACAATAATAGTAAATTTAAGTGTTAAAAAAATGACTTTTACTGAAATTAACTTTATTTAAAAAAAAAAAAAAAAAAAAATAATTAGAGAAAATTCCTCCTTGTTTGCTTGTTGCGCTCCGAGAGAAATAATCAAGATTTATGGTGACCAAAAAGAACCAGGGAACTATCTACGTATTTTCAGAAAATTGAGTTGTTAATTACTTGATAGAAGCTGTGAAGGTCTGAGCAAAGTGAATGCCTAAAAAAGTCGAAAGTAAATCAGAAAGAAATGACTTGCGAATTGATACAAATCAGGCGTTTTCAGTTCTTGAAAATATACGGCTGTTTTCTGATTTTCTTTTTTCAGCTGAGTTATTAGGCACCTACCTTCCTTTACTTTCTCTTGCTGCTTGTCATCCCATTTTTTTTTTTAAATATTGTCATGCTACTCTCTGTACTTTCATGATCTTGGTCATATAACAACTAATATGCTGAGTATGACTGGTAAATGGTGAGGAAATACCGTAATAAACATTCATTTTTTAACTTATTTACTGTCGAACATTATTCTGCTCCGTGAAGATTTGATGACACAAAGGGATAGAGAAGCAGTCAAAACTTGGGGGGGGGGGGGGAGAAAAGGCCGACATTTTTAGCAAAAATTGCCATCTTCGTTCCCCTCATGAACATGAATTGAGGCATTGCGATCAATAGGTTCATTTCCGAAAATCTTGTTAGCAAGTTAAAGTTTGACTTCCGAAAGATCAAGCATTGAAAGAATCATATTATATAATTATTCTTATTTGTAAGTATTTGTCCCCAAATTAAAATAACTTTGCCCCAACACACTTTTTTAGAGACTTAGGTACCTTAAATTATTGGGTACGTTAAGTTTGGAGGAGTAAGTAGGTAGGGGTTATAACAAAGAGCTATCACCTTTTTATATTTTCTTGGAGCTTGCACAGAATGGGGGTTTGGGTTTTTTAGGTTGCTCATTTCATTTTTGATCTTGGAATTTGCTTTTGGCTTATAGTATTAGGAACAGCCCAATTTTCTTATTTGTTTTTTAATTGCTTGGGTTTCTCTCTAATCAAAAAATTGAATTTCATACCTTGCTAGTTTCATTTTTTAACTCAAAATTGAATTTTGACTCAATCTTGACTCACAGTGATGTCTAAAGGCCAATTTGGTAGGAAAAACTAACATTTTTTTTGTAAAAAAGGGCTGACCTGCTCTGAAATTTTTATTCCTTTCATCTTTATAGTTTATTTTGTTGGTGATATTTAACTGAAAACATTGCAAGATAAGCGATGAGCTATTTGTTGCTATAAAGGCACTTTCCAAGGAAAACCCCTTTTTTCATCCGACTCCTTAACTGTTCTTTAGTTGAATCCCCAATGTTATGATTTTTTGTAATTATCTATTTTTTCTTTCTTTTTCTCTTTTTTTTCATATCTTAGTTCAGTTGTTTGCTTTGAAATACTAGCATGATAGACCAAACGGTTTAGGACAGCTGAAACTTCTTACCTTATTACAACTATTTTAGTTTCTTCTTTCGCCATTTCTTTTGTTTCCGATGCACATATTTTAGTTCTTTCAGTGTCATGTCTTCATGGATAGTTCTGTCGCGCAGTTTTTCAGTTTTGCCAAGAGCTAAATTATTTCGAGTCAGAAGTTGATAGTTTGTCCTACTTTGCGATCATAATTATTATGCTTCTCTCTTTTTGTACTTTCTAGGGTAACACTTTGCAACTTGTTCCTCGCAGAGGCATAACTAAAACCGACCCCCGAAAGGGAATAAAAGCCCCCTACCAGCCATAGCCCTCCTTATCCATTTTTTACGTAATAGCTAAATTAAAGTATACATTTTGAACTTAAAAATTAAAGCTTCAAATTTATGTTGGTCCAAACCTAAAAGGCCTCCTACCCCTTCAAGAAAATTGTGAAAATATCTGACTGTTATCAAATGGTGCCCATAGGATGGTACTTTGATTCCGATGTGCAGCAAATGCAAATTTATTTGTTGCACTTAAACAAAGAGACGACTCATCTTCCCATCTTGAAACAGCCTTAATATTGGTTAGGCTGTCTCATCCCTTCAATCATAACATGTTTCAACATCACATAAGAAAGTTGAATGTAGAATGTTATTCTCTAGCCCAACTTCCTGTACGTTTTGCTAATATCACACAGTGTGAAACGTAGCTAATATTGAAAGGACTAAGTCATCTATCGGATCATCATAATTTTAAATGATTTGCTGTCAGGGGTGCTATTTGTCTGAAACCTTGATTAAACCCAGCGAGCTATATAGAGTGGCAGTTTTTTCAGCTGTAACCCATAGAAGTAGTAGAGTATTTCCGACTAGGGTTGAATTTTTCCTTTCTTTTCCTATGTTTTTGGTTGTCGAGGTCTATGAACTTAACTGTTGTCCTGAGATTGTACGAAAATTCATTGTAAAAGATGGGAAAAATACCTTTAAACTTAAGATTCTCCTTATCAGTTGTTCAGGTTACGTATTAGTAGGACTGCAAACAAAAACCAAAACCAAAAAAAACGGACAGATTTTTGGGAACCAGGACCAGAACTGGAACAGAAATGAATAGGAAAGGAAAAAACAGAAGGGAAACTGAACCTACATTTGGAAGCCTTGAACCAAAATCGCAATTACTGTTCCATTTCGGCTCCAAAATAAACCGTTTCCAGTCCATTACGGTGCCACTGAGCGAGGTCACATCCATAATTTTCTATCTATTTCTTGAACTTCTTTCTTTAACACGACACATAATGAATGAGGCCCTTTATTTTCAGTTTTTACCCTCTTTATCTCTCTCATAAGAATCAGATCTTGGATAGATCTGCAAATTTGTTTCTATTCCTCAGTTCAAATTTTGTCATTGTTTTTACGTGAAACTATGAACGGTGTATTTTTCTTTTTTTCCGGTTCCTGTTCAGTTTGGTTTCGTTCCAGAACTTGAACCTTTTGAGAACCGGACTGAAATGGAAATTAAAGTCTATTGCGGGAGTGGAACCAAAATTAAAATCAAATGCGGAATCGAAACTGGAGCAGGAAAACTTCGTTCCAAAAATTATTCCCTATCACAATCCTTCAGCCACTTTGTATAGCTCGTTGATTAAAACACGATGTAGTTTTCCAAGTGAAGATTGAACGTAGTTCAACTGCTTCTTGTACAGCATTCTCTTCAATTATGAATGTCCGAACTCCTGACTCGAAACAACATTACTCTGATCTGTATTTAGTTTTAAGTTTTGTTTGCCTTCATAATTTCAAATGCAACATGATTTCTAGAAAAATTACCAACAGACTGAAACAGTTTTTTTGTTGGTTGCAGAGGCACATATAGTTAGGTGATAATGCCACCAGGGTGTGCTGGTATGCATTGTCGCCCTGAGTGTGCCTCTTTCGCCGAGAGTCGGTTGGGTTAGCTCGGAGCATAGCTACGGCATCGGCAAACCGGCCGTCCATGCTTGCCCGCCCACCGGCCTAACCATGTTCACCTGTCTGTTGTTGAATTGTTCAACGGCTGTTAAGGGAATACCCTTGACAACTTAAGGTGGACTGATACCTGTTGTAACTTACAAGATTCTGTATGTATTTCATATTACAAGGGTGTTTTATTCACTTATTTATAGTTTAATATTAATGTTTTTTTTTCTGATCTTTTTATTTATTTATTTATTTTTTTTTTTTCAAATATTTTTCATTGTGTACTTCCTCAAATTTCTTTTCTCTTTCGTACTTTCCATTCATCTCTCCTCTCTCATCCTCTCCTCTGCTTTCCTCCTCTGTCTTTCTCTCATCACAAATTTATTTCTTCTATCCTCTCTTTATTTTCATCTCATCAAAACTTTTCAAAGTCCATTTCAAAGCTTCAGCATTGCTTTTAAAAAAAAATTAGTTTTTTGAAGGAAAATGTGTTTGCATTATTTACTATAATGGTTTCCCTTTTTGGAGAAATTATTCTAAGTAATCTTTCCAGAGAAAACCAGCACGTTCTTCTCAGAATAAAAATTTGGTAGGTAATTCTGTTGTATTGGGATGGACTATCAAAGCTTCGATGTGACTCCTTTTTCCCTCTTTCCAGTTTCTTCTCTCTTTTTAAGTTTACGAATCGTGAAGTGCGGAACAAAACTCAAAGATAACTTATTCATGACTACGCTAACATGTCTCAAAAAGTAAAGCTAACTACTATGCTGTTTGTGTAATCATAGATCATTAAATCTCTTCAGGGTATACCTGTAAAATGGGCCCTCTATAAAAACCTACACTTCCCAAGTTCTTTGGGGTTTCATTCTATCAATTCTGTCTTATGGGTTTTTTAATTAAGTTAAAAGGAATATTCTATTGAAAAAAAAAAAAAAGAAAAAAATTTATAATGCTGGGGGAAAAAACCTCTGAAAACTGAAAAGTTTAAGTATGTACCATGAACATTAAGTAATTAAAGAGACTTGGTTTCTTTGGATGAAGAAATTAGACCAGAACAGTGATGTAATATAATTTACAATCAGGTAAAGGGAGGCAAACACCAATAATAAAAACTCTTAAATTAGCGAAAGCTTTGAAGACAAGAAGAGGTACCCCCCCCCCTCCGCTAAATGAAATAGTAAGTTTGATTTTGTTTAAGAAACCAATGGGTTATAATAGCACAGAATAATACAATCAGAAGGGAAACTCCCATAAGAGCCAATGGAAACAAGATTTGGAATTTACTGGCACAAACTGGCAACTGTGCCTACTCACTTCTCAAGATGGCGGACATGGTTTTTCAGGCTATACAACCAATCACAACTCGGCCAGTTGCCGAAGATATGCCGAAGATTGCCGAAGATACTCACTTTCGAACATGGCGGCCCGAAGTAAAGAATGTTTCAAAACGAATTAGAGTTTCCGTTCTGATTAGAGTATTCTGTGATAATAGCAACCATGAGTTCTTGACTGCTATAATTATGGTTTTTTAAGTAACTCAGCAACTCCTAAGCTTTATATTTTTGTGGCAGTTTTTGTGTCTTAGTGTTGGGAGGGTTTCTATTTTCACAGTCCAATTTCGAAGAACAAAACTTACAAACCTCTCTAACCGTATCTTCTTTCGGATGCTTGTTCTGCACTTCATGAAAAGCATTGCCATTTTTTTAGATTTTTTGGATAAGCTTTTGGTTGTCTACCCGCCAGCAACCAGCTGGTAGAAACTACTAATGTAGCCGCTGAGTCTCAAAAGATGGCAACGCTGTTCATAACTCTTTATATCAGCTGCGTAACTTAACTTTCTTTATTATTAAATTTCACTTGGTTTATCCTTAGTCTTGATATCTAATCAGTCAAATAGAGGCAGATCCATTAATTTATCTTTCTCTATCCCGCCTGTTTGAACGTATGCCTCAGAATAGGATAAAGAGAGGGGCCATGGCATAAGTTTGGTCCTTATTTCAGATTTCTGTCCTTTTCTAACACATGCATTCAAATGGGCTGAGAGAGAAGGACAAACGCATCATTAAGAATCAGGTTGGAGTCAAGAATTTGCCCTTTTCTCTCTCTCTCTCACTCTTCCCATTTGGACGCATGTATTGAAAAAGGAAAAAAGTAGGGGTAAAATTCATGTGACTGTCTTCTTTTTATCCTTTTTCTGACACATGTGTTCAAAAGAATAGAAAGAGAGAAAAGATGAATTCCAAAATCCTTCTCTGAAACATTAGTTCAAAGGGGTGGTAAGATAGAGAAGACAAATTTTGGGAACCTTCTCTGCTCTAACATGAGTTTTTACTGCCCAAAAACTCACAAATCCAACATTTCTCAATGGGAGATATCTTTCTACCAAAAACGTTTATGACTTTAAGAATGAGTGAAAGTTATTGAGCTTAATTTATTTGCTTATCACTCCAAAAGAGTTATGAGTCCTTGTGAACTTTAAAATCTGTCTTTATTGTTTAGTTTCACAATTTTTCATTCTTTCTCTACGCAAAAAAGAAGTTTTTTATCTCATTTCAGATTCATTAAAAAATCTTTTTATTTTTTTTTTATTTTTTTTTTTAACTCCCATGAGATGTTTTACCAAATTCGGTGATTACTCTATTTTTGTAGAAATGTTTTTATCATTTTGGATTGCGTCCCAACGACCATATTTTTACTGTGGATCAGTTACGCTGTCTTTATAACTCAAATTTGATGCTTGGTTTCTAAAGAAGCTTTTGAAAAAATATGTAAGGTACTTTGAAAGTATTAACAGAACTACTATAGTAGTTAGCAAATTGAGAATTTTTAAATCATCCTGTGTAGTGTGGGATGCTCTTTCTCGACATTCTCTGCTCAATTTAGGCCTCAAATTTGATTTTTAAAGATTACGCACCTGACCCATCTATAACTATTTTTTAAAACCAATGCTCACGGCATTTCATTTCACTCGCTAAGTTTTCCATCACATTATTGAGTGGTCACTGCCACTTTATTACCATGCAGTGTTTTGGTCCATGATAAACTGCTATGTAGGTGAATCCTCAGCGACGTGTAGTGAGATTCAAATCCGTTAGATCACGCCACTGTTGCGTGCTCTCTGAAATCAAAGGTTTGCCGCCTTTGACCGTCATTTCCAGAAGCTAGAGTCAATTTTGTCAAAAATTTGTGAACGTTATGTTCCAGATCAAATGTCAAGGAACATTTTGATACCATTCCGAGCTTTCTACAACCAATTTTTCAGGTTAAAAGTATTGGCAAGAAATTGTGAGTTTGAAGGTTCTGTTTGAATTCAATCAACACCTTAAAACTCGTAATTTCTTGCCAATATTTTCGACCTGAAAAATTGATCGTAGAAAAATTGGTACGATATCAAAATGCTCCTCAGGATTTGATCTTGAACGGAAGATTCAAACATTTTTGAAAAATTGACTGTAGCTCCCGTAACTGACCGTCAAAGGTGGCAAACCTTTCATTTCAGAAAGCGCAGTGACAGTGGCGCTATCTAGCGGATTTGCATCTTACTACAGGTTGCTGAAGATTCACCTTAATGTCAACATGATTCTGTACTGCTTCTTCATCAAGCGATTAAATTTGATCAATTAACGGTAGAAACATGCAAATGCGTTGATATGTGTTGTTTGTATTAATTTGGAACATCAGGCCCTCGGACTTTGTCGTATGTATTACTCATCAATCTGTTTTCGGGATAGCTCAAATTCGAGGCTGAAAATCAACATACATATTAATCTTTGGATTTTGAAGAACAAAACACAGAGTTCATCAATGGTGGTCTTGAAGATTAGTTGTTTTACTTTCAATTTTGAATTTTTCTTTGAAGATTCGTACTTCATAGGAAATTTCTGACCTCCAATCCCGATCATGAGATGATTTGATTTTTTTCAAAAATACAAATCAACACATGCATGTTCATGCTATAGTTCCTTTATGCAGGGAGTGAAGACAAGTGAAACCATGGGTGCTGCCATTAGATTTGTTTTTGCACACTAGTTTACACTCTGAGGGCCGTTGTTGTGTTCTAGTCCACTGCAAAGATTACAGTGCTGTAGAGTTTCTAACGGTGTAATCTTTCATTGCTTTTGTTGATTGACATCCATTTACACTTTAAAGGATTCTTTTAGGAATTATAGATGTTCTTGAGGTACATCATGATTAAAATTAAAAAGTTCACCGACTAGTGTCTCCTTTATCTTTAAAAGGAAATAAAATTAATTATTTATTTAATTAATTAATTATTTAATTAATTAATTAACTAATTAATTAATTAATTAATTAATTCTTTTAAAGGTATTTTATCTTTAAAATACCGTTGGACCCCTTAGTTTATAACAAATGTGCAAAAATGCATATAATGGCAGCGCCCGTAGAGCTTAAAACTCATGACCAATCAGAAGTTTACTGTTTCTCTTGTCTTAGCTCCCTACGTACAGGGACTCTAGTTCACCCCACTAATCTAGATGAGTAAGCTGTATGGAATCAAGTTCAGAGAATGTAAGAGAAGGAAGATAAATAGCAGTGTTGCCAGATTGGGGTGGAAAAGTCCAAGCCGGACTTTTCCATTGATTTAAATGGGGACGATATGGCTTTTTACCCTCCATCTGGCAACACTGATAAATAGTTTCATTTGTAAAGAGTACTGACTCGAAACATCTGAATAATCTCAACTGTATGAAGTGCATGATAATGCTTTGTTCTCTCACTTTTCTCGCCTCGTATGTTTGAGAGGAAGTAATTTAAAATGCTTGATTTTTTGGTTTTTTAAAAGATCTCCCCTTATTTGGCTTTTATTTAGTACAATGGAACGATCGTAGAAAGTTCTTTTTAAATTTAAAACCAAGGAGCTGTAAAACCACGCCAAGGAGGCCTTAGTCCTCTCCCAAAGTGAAGTAAGCATGGACTGGTTGTTTGCCTCATATTTTTAAATCTTAAATCAAAAGTATTAATTAACTGGGGTGAAATTGGTTTTCAATGAAAGAGCAAGTGTTTTAGAGTGGCTATCTGGACACAGAATTTCAAAACAACTATCCATGCGAGAAAATTTTGCTTATATCTATTACGTGTTAGTTGCTCTATCGTATAAATTCTACTGAAAGGAATGGTATTATCAATGTCTGTGTCCAGATAGCCACTTTAAATCACTCTCACCCTCATTTCAAACCAATTTCAAATGGATCGGTCCCAAGGTGAAAAAATAATGGGCAATTAAACCAAGCCCTTGTAAAATGCCCGCAAGAGATCTCAATCACTGCTCCATCACTGCCTTCATGGGGTCTTCAAAATTATGTTCCACAAGATCTCTCCATGACAATAGCTCGTTGATTAAAACATTTCAAAGTTCCAAGTTTGCTTTTCTTTATCTATTTTCTCTTGAAATCCAGTGTTGCCAGATCTCTTGTCCAAATTTGTATTTAATTCATTGATTTGAATGGGATTTTGTCTGTGAATTTGGCAACACTGTTGAAATCAGGTTGATTGTGTAGGACTGAAAATAAATGGAAACATTTTTACCTTTGTTGAATGTAGCATTTAATCTGTGGAATTTTTGACCGAACCTTTTACCAATTATCGTCATCTACTTTCAGATGTTGAAGATGTTAAGTTTGTTATTAACTATGACTATCCGAACAATTCTGAAGATTACGTTCATCGTATTGGACGAACTGGCCGATCAAAAAAGACTGGAACAGCCTACACGTTCTTCACCCAGAGTAATGCGAAACAAGCGGCTGATCTAATCAGCGTACTAAAAGAAGCGAAACAGGTGATAAATCCGAAGCTTTTGGAAGTTGCTGAAAACTGGAAAAATAATGGTCCTAGCGGTTTTAGCAGAGGTAGGTTATTTCTATCTATCATAGTGCAGTTCGTGCAATAATTTTATTTTTTTTTGGTTTTTTTTTTTTTTGTTAAGTTTACTTTTTGTAATCTTTTCTACTGAGAAATGTATACTATGTTTATAATAGAATTAAATTTCGATGTTAACTTACAACAGAGTAATAAATTATTTCCTTAAGCATTAATGCAATACTTGAAAATGCTTGAACATACTTGATTTTGTACTGATTAAAAAGAGAATAGGTGGACAGTCTCAAAACTATAGCTTTGCTTCAGTCTCATCCTTTTCTAACATTCTATTAATTAAATATTTTAACATTTTTGCAATATTTATTATTTCCTAACAACTTAATTACTAAAATGAGTGACACTTTCTGTGTAAAAATGCTGGTAAAAGACTGTTCTTCAAAAGAAATTAAAAGATAGTAAAACTTCCACTCAAAAATTCAAATAAACGGCTTGGACAATTTAAACAGCTTAGTCTTAGCTTTAATTTAAACCCAAGAATGACCCATTTGAAGCATCCGAACCTGAGATATTACCTTACAAATGGGACTTGTTTTTTCAAGTAAAACCTACCATTCATAGGGCTCAGGGGCTGTGATACAATCTGTGCGACAAAAATTTTGGGATCTTAGTTTTTAATGCATATGTACTTGTAATAAAAATTTTAGACTCTGATATGTCATAGGTAAGGGGAGCAAAATGCGGGTAGTTTACCCAATTGAGAGCTTGTCATGTTTACTTTCCAAATAATTAAAATAAAAATGTAATTGATGTTTCATTTATGATGCAGGTCGAGGAGGAGGTAAATGGAGACCCAGAGAAAGAGAAATGGGCCGAGATAGAGACAGAGGAAGGGGTGGACGCAGAAGTAGATCCAGAAGTCGTTCTTGGGATCGGAACCGAAGGCGCCGCCGATCCAGAAGCTATTCTTCAAATTCTAGTCGATCTTACTCGAGATCTAGGTCTCGTTCATCGCGATCAAGATCTCGCTCTCGCTCGTATAGCCGAAGTCGAAGCCGAAGTCAGTCTCCGCGCAGAGCTAGAAACGTTCCCGTCACTAGACCACCCATCCCAAAACCTACTCTGCCTACGCATCCACCTGTAAACGCACCTATGCCCGCGCCTCCACCTACTCCTGTGCCCCCGCCTGCACCTACACCTGCGCCTGCTCCAAAGCAACCCACTATTGCAACGGCAGTTCCACCCCTGCCATTTTCCCCGATGAACCATTTCATGGCTCCACCACCCACCTCCGCTCCTCCACCCATCCCGCGTCCACCCCCGCCTCAGACAAACATGGCGATACCTCCTCCACCCCTTCCGGCTGTCAATCCTATGTTCTTTCAACCGCCTCCTCCCCCTCCCCCTCCTGACAGTGGCAGTGCTGTGCCAATGAAGCCAATGAATGGAAATCATTACTATGGACCGGTTCCGCCTCCACATCTTGCAAATGGCTACATGATGATGATACCGCGTCAACAATGAGGTAAGAGAAGTGAATTTACCTTGATTCTAGTCCTGGGATAGTATTTTTTTTTTTTTTTTTTTTTTTTTTTTTTAAAAAATAGAGCTTTTATTGCAGGGCTGAGCGATTGTGGTTTTTTGAAATCAAATGGAATTCGATTGCATTTTTAAAAAAAAATTCAAACTTGAATCAAATTGCTAATTCCAATTATTTTAACATAATGTTGCTGTTTTCTCATTTATGTTGTATCCAAGGGCTCCCATTAACAAAGAGTGCCTGTCAGTGGCGTAACGTGCAATTTGGCAACGTTGTGTCCATGTAAACCCATGTGACGAATGCGAAGGTGTTCACCAAACACCCAATAGTTCGATCCTTTACTTGGGTTTAATTGAAGGAATTGCATCGTTGCCAAAGTGCACGCTTTGCCACTGGTGCCTCCACTGTAATCATATTCATATTGACAATTCTGAAGCTTTCTAGTTTATTTCATTTTCTAAGGAAACATCGTTAGGTATAAATAAAAAATAAAATACTGAACAAAAAAAAACTTCCTAGTATACTAATTCAGTGCAGTGGCTGAGAGTCAGCATGGGGGATTTTATATATCTGCCGATCATAAGTCCATTCGATGGACTTTAATGTCGTCGCAGAAAGAGAGGGAAAAGGAGAGACAGGAAGAAAAAAAGAGAGGGAAAGGAGGAGCAAGAGAAAAGAGAGAGAGGAAAAAATACTATGCAGGGTCAGACTAACTACTATAGTTATATTATTGATGCACATATTTTAAAAAAAAAAAAAAAAAAAAAAAAAAAAAAAAAACTATTTGAAAAATTCTCTGAAATGTACAAAATTTGTCCCGTCATCTTTGTGGTATGTGCAAAATTAATTTGTTCTGACTTTATCTCTTTCAGGTTTCTTACTCTCGTAAAGATGATCCGGCTATCAAATTACGTTTTCAAAGTTGACTAACGAGAAATGATTACAAATCAATGTTCTTTTTTCTCTGTTTTTCAATAGCCCTTGTAAAAAGATCACCTTCATTGTATACTCTTAACAATTGTGTCATTTAGAATTTTGTAGCCCTTTCTTTACCCTGTTTAAAATTAATATCACATGACTAGAGCTTGGAAAATCGTGGCTTCATTTGTTTAACAGTTGGTTAAAGTTCTAGCATTTATAAGAGGCTCAGCCATGACCCTCTGGTCTCAATTATGTAAAACAAAATAATGTTAAATGGGGCTTTTTGGACTTTCAAGCAAGGTCATTGCTGTTTACGCCAAATTGCGGTGAGATGTTTTGGGAAATTGGAGAAAATTTGTGCACTCAGCGGTAGAATTTACAATCGGTGAAATTTGGCATGGCTGCGAGTTGGAGTTTTTTCTCCTTACAAGTCGTATCTTTTAAAGAACAAATTTTGTTCAATCAAAGTGCTCATTCCTTTGAAACCTGCCTTAAAATAAGAAAATATCCCAAAATAGCCACAGAAAAAGAACCAGTCAGTTAATATATACCTTGTAAATGCATAAAGCATGTTGAAGTATAATGTTGAAATCAGTAAAACTTACTATCGATTTTTTAATGAAATAATATGGGAATTCTGGAAGCTCTATGCATGGTTGTTGATCTGTAATGAAAGTAGTTTTTTTTTTGTGAAACTTTGCTACTCCTTTCTGTTCAACAAGTTTTCTCTGTTTATGCAATGAATTCTCTCAGAGACTCATTCATCAGTTTCATCAACTGCAATCAAAGTTGATGTAGTGCATCCAGCAGGCTAATTCTTTTCAACTCTAGCAGTGTTACCTGCTTTTAGGTTACAATCTGTTCATTGATGCCAATGGGAAATGTATGACCTCAAGTTTCCAGAAAACTTTGGTTTAAATCCACTGAGAAACATTTTCCGGTTTTTTGTAACAAGAATTTTGTTCAATACTTTTCTTACCGGAGTTCCGGTAAATGTAACAAGAATTTCAGTTACATTTGCAAGAATTCCGGTTACTTTTTTTTTTACATTTCCGGTTAGTTACATTGTCTGGTGTTTTTGCTCTGCATGGCAGAAGGAAAGCCAAGCAAGAAGAAGATCAGAGCCAAGGGATACTATGACAAGAATGCAAAAAAACATCACTGCAGATGTTTTTAATTTTGTTTTTTAATTTGTTAGTACTAAGAAAATTTTCCTTTCTGAAAGTCTAATTGTTTTTTTGTAATGAATCAAAGAGTATAATTTCCCCTCACTCTTTTCATTTTGAGTTTGCTGTACCGTTTTGTCTCCCAATACTCTAATGCGCTTTTCCCTTTTGCTTTCATCTTTGGGCAAAAATTCTTGATTGGCTCTCTGTAGCAGTTGGCAGTAGTTGCTCATGCAATGTGGCAATAATGTCTCATCATTTTGACTCTGTGGTAAACAGTCAATTTGATTGTGGAGCTATGCTTCGCCAAAAATCAATTGTTTAACACAGAATCAAATGGAGGAGAAACAATGTGGCTAAATTGCATAAACCGCCTCTGGCAGTGGTGAGTCTTTTTTTGAACCGTAGCCACAGTAAAATAATTTCATCCTCCTTGATTCTTTTTTTCCCCCCCAAAACTATTGTAATTTTAATTTAAGACAAACAAAATACAGTGAAAGTTCGTTGTGTGGAACGTCCTCTAAGTGGAATATCTGGTTAAGTGGAATATCTAGTTAAGTGGAATCATTGGCGGATACAGGGGGGGGGGGCGAAGGGGGCGATCGCCCCCCCCCCCCCCCCGTTCGGTCCAAAAAGTGGGAAAAGAGGGGAGAGGAAGGGGAAAGCGAGAGCGAAAACAAGAAAAGGGGGTCATTTACGGGGCAAAAATCCAAAATTCGCCCCCCCCATTCGCGAGGGCTGGATCCGCCACTGAGTGGAATATCTGGTTAAGTGGAATATCTACTTAAGTGGAATTTTTTTTTCAGCACCTTGAAACCTCCCATACTCTGACCGCAGTTCCCTTAGTAGAACTTTCGCTGAGTGGAATTTTTTTTGGGGCAGAACCGAGGTTCCACTCATTGAACTTTCACCGTACTTCTTTTCCTTATCTTCAATAGGGTACATCACCTAAAATAAATTTCCTCCAAACCACAGTTAAATACTTGAAATTTGATCTAATAGTAGAAATGTCTGAAAATAAAAAATGCTGAAGTTTTTGTTAAGCTGACTGTATCCATGCTCCTGAGATAATTTATCAGTTATAGTTTTGGACTTCCACAGTAGAGTCCGTTGAAAAAAAAAAACTGTTAAGGGAGTCCTTTAAAAAATACATATTGTGTTTTTTACTCCATGTAATTTGTTAATTCTGCATCGTAAAAAATTAAGATTTGTTGACAAACAATTTTTTCCCCTGTATTATTGATTGATGTACCCCATTCCCTATTACATAAAGCTTCTTGGTGGAAGAGATAATAAAGCTGTTTGTGTAAAAAGTCACAAACCTTTGTTTTGACAAAACTGCATTCTTAAGTTGTTGATTACCCATAAAGACATCTGTTTCTACTCAGGTAAATGTTACAATTAATTATAAACTGGGCAGTATGAAGTCTCTAAATTTCTAGCTGAAGAAGCACTGCACCCTTTGCCGTAAAAAGGCGTTCACTACTCTTGTATAGAATGTTTCAAGTATTTTCTACTGAAGCTTAAAGGCTGTATGCACTGTGGAATCCAAGTGCTTCTAAGGCTTTTTTTTGTATGATAATCATGAACTGTTTCTTGAAAAACCTATTTTTGTCCCTCAAAGTTCAATAAGTCTGAAGCTACTACTTGAATTTCAGAGAACTGAATTTTTAAAAAGAAATTTTGACTCAATCTTTCTGAAGCACCAATTTTTAATGTCTTGTTAATTTTTTAAGCCTCCACTTTCATCCTCCTTTCTTGTCCATTCCTTTTTCTGTCATTAACATTAAGTGAATTAATCTAAGCCAAATTGAAATGGAAGATGACCTAATTTTTTCTCTTCTCTCTTTGTATTATTTGCCCTGATAGGTATTAAATTGACTCATTATTCATTTTTTACTCGTTCGTTTATTTATTTGTTTTTCTATCAGATTTTCACGCAATTTTGCACAGAAATTTGCCCTCCATAACGCTGTTGCAAAAGTTTGCAACAAACCCATTAAGTAAGTTATTCAGCTATAGGCATTTTTATGGTATTCTTAAAAGCAAGCAGTACATCAATGTTCAAATGCCGCAACAAAACTGTCAGAGGTTAGGTTTTCTTGAGAGAACTCATTTAGTAAAACATTTTTCACTCAGACTTTTTAACCCTCCCTTTGACTGCTATGGAGGAGCAGGTATACTTGTGGAGAAGAAAACTCCCCATAGAGCTGCGGACGAGTATACTCGACCTTGTGACTAGATTAAAAAATCTCGATGTAGCAATGTTACAGTAAAAGCGAACCTAGCACTGATGGTACTCTATCTGTCGACTAGCGTATGATCTACAAGTTAAAAATGTTAGATTGCCGAAAATAACCTAGCAATCAAAGGGTCGAAACTTGAACCATTCTAAGGGGACTTAAAATTTTTTAAAAGTAAGTTGATATCATTTGACCCTTAATATATCAAACGGGAAAAACAATATCGACCAGCACCTTAAACCTAAAATCCTCAAATCTCATGCTTTTTTCAAATATGTAATGGAAGTAGGGGTCACCATTTGAAATCGGAAAAATCCCTCTTACAATAGGGTACCAAACCATCCCCCCTCAATCCTGCTAAAATTGTTGGCGGGCTTCGAAACCCCAAAATTCAAATTTTTAGTTCAAAAATTCCTTCTTAGTCCCTAGCTTCAACTTTTCTAGATCAACAGCAAATGAAAAAATGCCTCGTACAATAGGTTTGGTACACCCTGTACAAGAAAGTTGCAATTGTAACAATGAGACCAACATCAGCTATATGCACTTTGCTTATTCACTTTGAAATTGAGCCTTTGAGAACTCCAGAGATTGTTTTTTAAGTTCACTCCTTTATTTTGTCCTTGACATCAAAGAGAGAACAAACAGAGTAAAAATGCAAACCAGTAAACTTGTAAAACCTGGAAGAAGTAAATCCAGTTGTGTCGCCTGTTTACTGCCCAGAAACAGCTTAAAGCCTTGTGGTTTTATAAAATCCCTAATGCTATAAAAAATTGCAACTCTGTTGACTCGTCATAAATTTGTGGACAGTATAGGTTTGGTAAGTAAATCAGGTAAAGCTCAATTTTTGTTGGAAATTGCGTAAGGCACTGGAAACATCCTCAAATACCAAGATTTTGAACAAACCGGTGTGGCTGGCGGAGTTGCATGAGAACCTAAGCAGTGGCGTCGCGTGCCATCTGGCAACAATGCAACTGCTCCATTTAAACTCATTAAATATATCGAATTTTCCTTTTGCACTGTGCACCCCCTGAATTCCATACTTTACATGAGTTTAAATGGATAGAATACATTGTTGCCAAATTGCACGCGACGCCACTGAACCTAAGTGAACTAAGATCAATGGAACACAGGCTGAACCGTATGAAAAAAAAAATGGAAGTTTTCCCACCAAAACCGCAATCTCATTAACTATGTTTCATAGAAAGAGCTTATGTATCAGTGTTACAACTCGTGATCTCTATTTTTCATGGGAGGACAGAAGAATACTTGATGAGAACCTTGAATGGTTCGAATAGAGAAGGAACAAGTCTCCAGAGTTTTTTGGAGATCAAAAGAAGGTAAAAATACCTATTTGTGAGTACCTATGTAATTTTTTTGTCAAATCACCGCTCAAGCAACAGATGACATGCCCCTGATTACCAAGCTCTGTCATCTAGAAATTCTACTCGGAAAAAATATTTTGCTGAAACACCCAAGTTTTGCTTAAAACCGGGCCTGCAACCGCATCACTAAAATCGCAATATTCATAAATGCTGAAACTGCATTATGAATTTCCCGAGAATCTTTAAAGTTTTGCCAGACTGGCAATATCATTTACAAAAATTGCACAATTTTTTGTTGAGATTGCTGTCCAAGTATAAACGGACTTTCGCGATATTTGCGAAACGCAAATTTTGCCGATAGTTTCGGCTAAATTCGGCCCGAAGTAACCATTTATTAGCAATCTTGATAAAACTAATTTGCTAGTTGTGCAAATCAAAGTGTTTGATAAAGTAGCAACATTGATGTCAGTAACTTTAGTGATTAATATTGCTACAGGCAAAATGTTTGCTGAATTAGCATAAATTTTGCAATTTTTGACAGTATAAGGTTGCTGGTTTACCAAAAATTATTCCATAATTGCAAAGATTTTTTTTTTTTTTTTTTTTTTTACTTATTGTAATGAGTAGTATGAAATGGTTTCAGAAAAATTTTGAGTCACAAACGATAGCTGTCAACAAACATTGCAGTAGGCTCGTCAAAGGCAGAATTGTCATTCCCCGCAGGCTCTTGATGAAATAGGGGAAGTAGCATTACTCCAAAAGTTTCCAATTGTACTTATACTTATACATTTACAGCAAACATAAACAATCTATGTATACAATATGAGAAAAATTGTCAGTTACCGTAATGAGAGTTTTGTTGGACTCGCTTTCCAAACCAGAATTTTGGTTAAATTTACAGGAACTCCAGTTACATTGTCTGGAGTTTCAGCGAGGAAAGATTTAAATAGAACTTCTGACACGGTGACCGAAAGTCTTTCTCAGTGTAGGTAAGTAATGCAAAGCAGATTGAAATCCCTTTTAAATGCAGCAATTAATTTTGGAGCATGCAGCCTCTGTACATAAATAATTTTAGCTATCATTAATTGCTGATATTAAAGAGGATTCGAACCATAGCGGCTTGTCAGAAGGGCCAGGGAAGCTCAACCTCCCATTTTTTTGAAATGTCCAGTCGAAGCCCAAATTTTAATCCTGACTTTTTTCGAATTTAATTCGTTTCTAAATAATTTTCTGATTAGTAAACTTGCCTCGAATAGGTAATTTGTTGCCATTGAGTTTTATAATTATTGTAAAAAAAAAAGACCATCAACAAATTCAAGTCTCTCCCTCTTTTGACCCACGTGCCACCAGTGGATCCTAAGACAAATCCAAAATTTTTGCGTTTCCAGAAGACTGATCAGAAACGATCATGTTGTAGATTACATACTACGATACAGCCATCGAGGCCTACTACTGAAGCAATATTGTGGCATACTAATTCTGCATATTTACTTAAATTGTCATACAGCTTGTTTCCGCAAGACTTTTCTGAAGTATATACTCTCTCGACAAGAAAAAAATTCTAGATGTTCTTATTATCAATTGGCTATGACTCCTTTCTTAGTTTCAACTACAATTTTCCTTCAGAAGTCAAAGAAGTTTGATTTCCTTGAAGTAAGATCGGTGTAAGAGTAAGAATAGCAGCTCATCTAGTTATGATACTGAGAAACTAGTTGAAAGTCATCATCGCGTAGGTTCTGCGTAATCAATTTTTACTTTTTTCCGCCTTTGACCCCGAATGGTCAACTGACTATAATTTTCAAACAATACACTTCGTGGAATATCTCATACTCATCTGCGGCTAATAATTGCGCGCCAAGAAATTTAAATTTGTCTGATTCTTGTTGAGGAAACGTTGCCGAGAGTACTGCTGGCGCTCTCTGGTGTTTGCCGTGAAGCTGCGATTCCAAGCTTTTGATTGGCTGTGCTGTTGTCAAGAGATCCGCAGGAACACTGCGTGGCAAGAATCGGCAACTCGTCTCGTAAATTTTCGACTTGAACAAGTCGAATCAGTCCGCCATCTTCTGCACAAGAGCTGGAAATAGGTAATTTACCGACTTTTTTAATCTAAGGTATTTTCACTCTAAATTGTGTTTTTCACTGCTGAATCAAACCGCATTTCGTTCCTAAACTCTTGCATTTTCTTAAGCTGCTTCGTAAAACTCATTCTTCCCGATTTTAAGATAGAATTTTCTTTGTTTTCAGATAGATCGGTAGGACGACCAAGAAACATCTTACAACCTTTAAAGTAACAGCTTACGTGGAACTTTCATAATGTATTCTTACCGTAATGGACCCATGTAAGTTCTAATCACTTTTTCATGAGCTGTCTATTATTATGATCTGACTTGCACATTGTGCTTTGCAGCCGCTGTGTGAAGTCCGCTGCCTGAGGTATACGATAGTTGAGTACTGAAGGCAGGCCATTGCACTTTGTCATCTACACCACTCTCGACCGCACACGAGTGTCATCTCTCAATCATTTCTACTGGGTTTCTCGCGAGAAACTTGTGTAAAATTGGTTCACTGGAACATAGTTTTGATTACTCTCTTTTGATGTATTGCTGTACACTGTGGAAATAGGTCACCCAATCCTCCTTATATTGGACCCTGGTTTCTTGTAGTTCAGTCATTTGTTATGGCTGCCAACTATCAATCCCTACCCCCTACTTATGGATAGCAGCCAGTTTCACCCTCAACTTTAGGATGACTGCTTGTGTTGATTTTCTCCTTATCGTTGCCATGCACCTAATTAATGTTTGTGTAGACCCTGTCCCTTCATGCTAGTAATCAACTGTTACTTTGCTTCTTGAGGATGAGATGAGTTTTCAGAAAGTTGATGCCTCACCTCACTATCTTGTGAGGAGACTGTACAATCTCAATCAGATTTTAAGATGCATCGAAGTACCTTGCGCTAACTATTCATAGTTTGGTCGTATCTGTTTATAGGAGTGCAGAGTGACAACCACTCTCTTGTTGTTATCGACACTCTGACAACGTTGCCAGCAGAATGCCAACCTAGTTGTCACTTCCCTCAATGCCCTAGATACTCTAGTCATTCACTAATCACTCATGCTTTCTCAACTAACCTATCCATCCCTGCTCATCCCCTATTTGTTTTCAAGGTTTTGCCCCATCTGAGAGGGTGCGCCTCTTGTTCTCGGATCTGCTATGCGCCTGTGAGACCTTAAATGCCACAACCTGTGTGTCTTACTTTAGTCATGTTTTACTGAGATTAGCTCACAGTTCTACACTAAATGCCACACAGTGGCAACATGGCTCTCGTTGTTGTGTCTGACCTCATTTCAGTGCAGCAATGATTCTAGAAACTTCTTCTGTTTTGATCTATTTGAGACCACAGCGTAAGAAACCGGATATTACAAGTGTTTCATGGGGGCTTTGTAAGATGATCATTTCCGCAAGGCCGTGTGCAGCACTTACTGGCTGACAACAGGATTTTCCGTTGCATTCTTTCCAATTCTGTTTGGTTGTGAGCTTACTGAAATGCTCTCGGTCACTTGTCCGTAGTGGATTTATCTTCCATTCTCTGAATTTGTTAACCTGGGAGTGTTGTCCTATTCTTTTTCTAGTTACTTCTGTAAGCTTGTTTGCTCTATTGAAGCTACCGTCAAACAGAAGTAGCTAGAGCAAACAATACTGTTGATGTTAAGGTTCTAAGTCCTGTGGGAGTTTGTTAGATCTCTGGGGATGCTTCTTGCTTGACAGATTGATTTAAATTTAAATCTCTCCCTGTTCTCTTTTGAAGCGCATATCATCCATCCTGATTCTGGTGATTTGTTGGAAACTTAGTTGTTTCATGGCACCCCTTTCTCAGGATACAAATACCTCGAGCTAAAGTTGAATAGAATTATACTTTAGGATCTTCTCCTGGGAAAGGTTTCTTGATTTTTTTTAGCTCTTACTGGCTGACAACAGGATTTTCCGTTTCATTCTTTCCAATGCTGTGCGGTTGTGAGCTCATTGAAATGCCCACTGACACTTGTCAGTAGTGGATTTATCTTCCATTCTCTGAATTTGTTAACCTGGGAGTGTTGTCCTATTCTTTTTTCTAGATACTTCTGCAAGCTTGTTTGCTTTATTGGAGCTACTGTCAAACAGAAATAGCTAGAGCCAACAATCCTGTTGATGTTAAGGTTCCAAGTCCTGTGGGAGTTTGTTAGATCTCTGGGGATGCTTCTTGCTTGACAGATTGATTTGAATTTAAATCTCTCCCTGTTCTCTTTTGAAGCGCATATCATCCTTCCTGATTCTGGTGATTTGTCAGAAACTTAATTGTTTCATGGCACCCCTTTCTCAGGATACAATACCTTGAGCTGAAGTTAAAAAGAATTATATTTCAGGATCCTCTCTTGGAAAGGTTTCTTGATTTTTTTTCTTGAGAAACTGATGACTTCAGGGTATCCCAAGGCCTTGTTACATTCTAGCAAAAAAATACGGTATCTTTCTGGACGGCTCATCATAGCTTGCTTTGAAGTTCAGTTGCTGTCACCCTATCCTGTGTAGGAAAATCATGAGTATGCCAGTTCCATCATCAACATTTTTTACTCAAAATGATTGATTCTTGTGTAATGGCCCAGGAGAATTGCTATGGTCGCAACACTTTATCAATTGAGGTGTTGCTGTCTGAAAGTGCCGATTTATGATGTCAATTTTTGTAAAATTTTGTGCTCGATTTCTTTACCCCAGTCATAGGGCGGGATTATACGGCGGCAAATTTTGTCAGCGTATGGGGGGGGGGGGATTAAGCAAAAGAAACAAAGGGAAATGAAAAGAAAAGAAAGAAAAAGTAGGGGAGAGGATAAAAAAGAAGTTGACGAAAGCAAAACACTGTATTCACTGTATACCGACTCCAAGGCACAACATTTCGGGAAAGGGGGCGGTGCAGTGCGGGCACCGTGTGGCTTTTTGCTGTAAAATATTGATGCTTTTACTGGTAAAGATCCGGGGGGGGGGGGGGGGTGTTGGTGGCGATATTTGTAAGTAACATAATCCAAAAAACTGGGAGGGGGGGCAGAAAACAAATTAGCCCAGGGGCGCCATAGTGCTTAATCCGGCCCTGCCAAGGCATTCCGTGATGCTCCTTGAATATGGGTTTGTTGTTAACTTGTATTGCAGCGTTATTTGAGGTCAATTCCCATGTCAAATTGCATGGAAATAACATTGATGGCATCCCACAATTCACTCAAGATAGGCGTTTCTATAGTTGTCCAGGATTGCGGTTATATGAGCAGGTCTTTTTTTGCCTCTTGGCAAGTTTCATGAAATGTCCAGGATTGCGGTCATATGAGCAGGTCTTTTTTTGCCTCTTGGCAAGTTTCATGAAATGAAGGGACTTACACTCGGGAACTTACACTAAGTGCACTTTTTCATCAATGCTTCTTGCTTGACAGATTGATTTTAATTTGAATCTCTCACTGTTCTCTTTAGAAGCACATATTATCTCTCCTGATTCTAGTTATTTGACTGAAACTCAGTTGTTTCAGGTGATCTCTTCCTCAGGATACATGTATTACGAGCTAAAGCTCAACCCCGTGTTTCAGTATTTTACTCCCCTCGCCAAAGAACCGTGTTGTGTAACACTTTGGTTTGCGCATTATCGCCATATTTTTTGGCACTTTTGGTTTTTTCAGTGGAGTTTAATCTGCTGAATTCCTAATTGTACAAGGTCCGTTAATGACCTCGGCGGATTGGGACACTTTTCGCTTACATCAACTTTTCCGACTGTAGGCATATGGAAGATAACTTATACTGCAAAAATTTCATGGAGATAAATTTATGTGACAAATTACATGTAATCATCCAATGTTTGGAACCAGTGTTTTTATGTTCTAGTTTCCATTTTCTGGAAATTCCATCTCCCTTTCGAAAACTGCTTTTTTCACATGGAACTCATTCCTGCGTGATTGATTGAATAAAACCGAGTTTTATCTTGATTGCCTCAACTGATAAAAGGCTACTAAATTGCTCCTCTCATCTAAATTTGACTTCACGTTATTTTGATGTTTGCGTCTAATCTCGTTTTAAGAATCAGAATCAACCTTTTCCAATATAACATCCTTATTTATTTATTCCTGAAGTTTGAAGGAAGGAGTAGTTGAGTGCAGGTAAATTAATCTTCACTCACTTTGAATGTTAGTTTGGTGCTGAATCAAGGGTATTTCTCAAAGAAGCAAGTGGTACACTCTCCATCTTGTCGGTAAAATTATTTTTTTGCCAGTCCGGGTTGCAGAATATTCTGAAACACAGGAAGCTTTGTGCGACCGAAGTTTTTTTTTCCTCACCGATATTTTTCATGGAATTTTGGTGCTTTCCAAAAATTTTCTGGCTGACTCATTATTGGGCAAATTCCCCAGTGTAGTCATGAAACTTCCTGCTGTTTCATAATGACTGCAAATGAGCTTTTTTGAACGCCTGTAGCCTGATGATAGTGAAGCTTGCCAATGAAGAAGATCAAGTTCTCGCATGAAGTTACAGCTGTTTCCCTAAAGATGGCTGATCAAAGCTCATTTTGTTTAGTGTTTAGTGTGTGGTGGGTGAGTTTATATCTCAGCGCTCTTACTTGGACGTGCAGTGGTGCGAACCCACCAGCAGTAGAGGAAACCCAGTGGGCTGTCAAATGAAAGCTTTCTCAAAAGAGCCCTTTTGTCCCCTAGTTTGTCCTGTTGGTTTGTTCGATTGGGTGCCTCCTTTTTCAATGGTGTGTTCTATTGTTTGAGGTTGTTGCCATTGACAGTTCAGATGAGATACGCGAAGTAAACTGGTTCTGACTCCTGTGCATTGAAAGCAATGGCTCTATCAATTGAACGTGTTCTAGCGTGAAGCACATGACATCTGTCATCAGCCAACTCTTGTGGATGTACCGCTATTTGTCGTTGCAGGACCCCTTACCTGTCGTTCATTGCTTGAGTTCTAACATTGTTGGCTTTCTAGTGGCGTCAGTAGAGACAGTGAAAGAGCTAGAAGCTTAATGATTTGTGTACACATTGAAGGTGCTAGGTACACATAAACTCCAGGATCCTATACCTACACAATATTGGCTATGAATCGGGTTGTAAGGTCAGCCCAAATGTCATTAGGAACCATCGTATATCACCAAAATCTCTTCCTGAATTTTCCTTTACTGATAAAAACTTTTCTCTTTTGTTGCAGGTATCGCGGACCAAACGAGCAACAGACTTACCCGAAAAGAACGTGGGTCAATCAGAACAGCTACCATGGAGTAGAATTTGGCGGACCGACTTTTAACAAAGGCGGCTTCAATAAAGGCCCCATGATGAAGGGAAAATTCCCCGGTGAAAGTCTGAAGAAACCCAATTGGGATATGTCAACTCTTTCACCTTTTCCCAAGAATTTCTACAAACCGTCGATGGCTGTCGCCGGCAGGTATGATCATATTCATTTTTTTCCCTTTTCTCTACATCACCTGTTGATAATCATCAATTAAGCTATAAAATAGAGCGAGCCTTGAGTCATCAATTCAGTCTGTTAGATTTCTCAATCTCATGTAATGAAGCTAAGTCCTAGCAGATTTGCGTTCTTGTACTTCTTTAAACCTTCGTAACAAGATGACACGTGAGGAAATCCTAGAGGTCATCTCAGTTGTTTTCAATTCTGGCAGTTCTCTGTTCAAATGCGCAGATGGAGGCTATTAAGTCTTCTGCGCCGGTTGGCTCCATTGTTACCGTTTGGTTAAAAACATCGATCTAGCTCATTGGGCAAATCACTAGAGCTTTGTGCTGCGAGTTAGACTGGGTTAGTCATCGTAATTTGTGAATATCAAAAGGTTCACTTTTCACAATGACTATCTGAGCCCCTCATGGTAATAAGTTCTGATTACTCTCGCAGTGAGCAGGGTAGATGGTTTCTCGCGGGTGGCATGCTGGAGCGAACGCTCGCTTAAGATGTAAATTGTCCTTCTGTGCATGTAATCAAAGAACTCTCAGAACCAAAGCTATTTGGAATGACATTTATCAAGGTGTTAAAAGATTAAAGAAAACTATACAGGTATTTAGCTCCATTTAGTAATGTCCGGAATTTCACTGTTTTGGTGTGATTCTTTCAGCTCCTCAAAGTAATTGTATTTGAAAATCTGTTATCTGCAGGATTGCAACCAAATCTTCATTTATGCGAAGGGAAATCAAATAACATGAACTGATTGATTTTGGCAAAGGACATCGCACGCTCCTTTCTGAGCAGAAGTTATCACAAGCCACAAAAATTTCCTTTAAAAGTTTGAAAGTTGGGTCAGAACAGTTTGTGAACTCATTTCGAAGCGAACTGTAGCGGAGAGAACGAGAGCTCATCGAAGGGTCGACAGTCAGGCCAGTCTGTAGTTCTGTACCTGCCATTCAACCGACAACCCAACCTCAGATTTCATGCCTTCTCTCTCTCCGCTCTTTACGGTGTTCTTCTTTTTCTCGCCTTTATTAACCCATATTCACCTCTTGCTCTTCCTGCGCACTCCCCCACTCCATACTCGTTCATTCAATACCAAAAATCGAACTTACAATTAATTATACTTACAGTCTTGTGTATTCAGATATGTAGTAAACAAGCGGAAGGAAACGGAGAGAAAGTAGAAGTCCAAAATCTAGAATGTGTAATTGATCATCACGAAAGTATTTACGGCCAGTTGGGGATGGCGAAACAAAATATGTGTCAAATGGTAGTTAGATAGTGCGAAAAGACAAGGGAAATGACAACATCAGACGGTACGAATTGTTGTAGATAGAGACGGCCAACGGGGCCAGAAAACCGTTCTGAGAGCTCGCTCACTCTGTTACAGTATGTTCTAAAATGAGTTCACAAAATGTTCTGATCCAACTTTCAAACTTTAATAGCAGCTAAACTTAGGATGGAAATTTTTTGGACCCGTGAGAACTTTGGCTCAGAATGGTCTCTAGATTCGATTTCTGCAGGTAAATGTACACCTTGAGTGGGGTCCACGCGTCATGAGGAATATGCGATGTCCTTATGTTTTAAAACCACTTTTGGAACCTGTAATTATTTTGAGGATGTTTAATCTTCGATGGAGCTGTTGCAAACTTTTGCTACAGGCTTATTATTAGTTGACTATGGGGTAAAACCCTGTAAAAATAACGATTAGCGCACTAAAAAATCACAAAATCCTCTCCTAAACTCACGAAAGGCTGTTAAATGCGAGACCGTTATGGCGGCCGCGGTTTGCATTGGGTTTCCCAATCTTCAATCAGCGCCATCTACACAAGGTGCTCTTGCAACACCACACAAAAAGAAGAAGAAGAAGCATACAACTGCCATTAGATTTGGGTGGCCTCGGCCGCCATTACGGTCACGCGCTTGAAAGCATTTTGTGAGATTAGGAGTGGATTTTGTGATTTTTTAGTGCCCTATTTGTTATTTTTACAGGGTTTTACTCCATAATCAACTATTAATAAGACTTTAGCAAAAGTTTGCAACAGCTCCATTGCTATAAGTAGTGCCAGTTCTTTGGCTCAATAGCCAAAATTTTGGTTTATAATGCCTTTTCTGGAGACATCCATTAAACTGAAGTTTGGCTGGAACAAGAGGTTCTTCGCTGTCACTCCGTGCAATCAATAGGTTTTTTAAAACAAAGTTAGCATTGACTTTACCATTCAAACTGTCTTTCATTGATGTTAATTTTATCCGAGTTTTGTTTTTTCCCCCTCCTCTTTTTAGATCTGATCAAGAAGTAGACCAGTACAGACAGTGCAAAGAAATTACTGTTAAAGGAAGAGATATTCCTAAGCCAATCAAGTTTTTCAATGAGCAGCAATTCCCAGAGTATGTAATGCGAGAAATAATGAAGCAGGGTTTCGCTGAACCAACTGCCATTCAAGCGCAAGGTTGGCCCATCGCTCTGAGTGGAAGAAATCTGGTTGGAATTGCTCAGACCGGTTCTGGCAAAACTTTGGCAGTAAGTAATCTTTTCCCATTTTCATCCCCGTAAGTGCATCCCTTATGAATCGAATCCTTTATTTATTTCTTCCTTTACTCGCGGCGCACAGTGTTTTGAATCCAGCGCGGCGCGGACATTGGGCCAAAAATCGAAGTCGTGTTTTTAGAGTCAAAACATGACTAAATCTTCAGTTTAGTATCCTGTGCACCCCATTTCACCATAATTTTGGCTTATAATTCGTTTTTTGATACTTTTGTAAGCTCTCAAAATATCACTTTCGGCAGGTTCCGATTTTTTCTTAAACCATGCTCCGAATGTATGGGTGTTTTCTTTGTTCATATTCAAAATGTTGTAAAAATGAAATACACCATTTTATTCAGCGTACTTTCAGCTTTAAAATGAGCTATATGAAGTTAAACTTTTCTACTTTTACGACCTTGATAAGCTTGTTCAAAGAGTTGAGGAAAAATTTACGGTTTTTCAACTTTAGGCAGAGCTATAAAAAAAGCCTTAAATTGCCTTAAGAAACGGATTTCAGGGAGTGATAGAGTAACATCTAGAGAACAGCATATCCAAAAATTGGCTGCGACTTTTTGCGACTCTTGGAGAAATCTTAATTTTTGTAAGTCGACCTCCGTAAAATTAACTACGTTTTTCTCTCGCCGCGCAAGGAACTGTCTCACGTCTAGGCCGAGGGGCAGGAGCTACTTATCTGTTGGACGCGCGCCTCACTTTGCTATGCTTCCTGACTGGTCGTGTGGCTAACGTTTTTGCCTTGCACGCATTAAACCGGGGTTCGAATCCAACACCTGTAATTTTTTTTTCGGCTTGCTCACATGTTTTGTTTAAATTCCCCTTTTCCATTCCATCGAAGATACTTTTTTCCACTATTTTCATTGCCTACAGATGATGGTAACTTTTCATAATAGAAATATAAACGTAGTAAAAACCTAAATTTTCGAATTTTCGAGTTATTCTTGATGAGCATTTAATGTTCCAAATTTATCTCATTTTCACTGACCTGAGCTCATTACAAGCAGAGCATTTTGCAGAGCTATTACTGATAGAAAAAGTCTGGTCTGGGGAGGGAGGGGGGTTTATTTCGTGCGTTTATAATGGAAGAAATTAGAAAACCTTCATTCTCGGATCTGTAGAATCAGTAATAAGTGTCGCAGTCGCGCGTAGCGTGCTATTTGGCAACATTGCAGTTTGTCCATTTAAACCCATTAAAAGATGGAAGTTTTGGGTATTCGGTGAACGCCTTTGCATTTGACCTTTTACATGGGTTTAAAAGGACAAAATACAACTTTGCCAATTTGCACGCTACGCCAATGAAGTGTAGCCGATGTCAAAGTCATCGATAAATCCGATCGATTACTGACAAAGAGAACATCAATATTACTCGATGCTTATTGTTCTTTATTGTTCTTTGCTATTCCGGAACTTGTCTCTACATCCGACCGTTTCGCAGGTCAATGACCGCGCCACAGATCGCCTTATCAATTTTGCACCTCGTTGATCGATCTGTAGAATCTTATCTGAAAGCTGCGGTGTCTGCTGATTCCGTGATTAGCTATTAGGACTATTATTGTTTGTGATTTTTGCCAGGTATTATTATCTTTATTCATTATCATTCAAAATAAAACATTCATAAAATGAGTAAGTTGAAACTTACTATAAAAAAAAAAAAAAAAAAAAATCTTGAAAACTGACCATTGTGCGGCGGTAGATCATTAAGTCTGTGTTTCCCATGGTAAACCATAGAAAATAAGATAAATTTGTACGTTGTCATTGCCATATATGAAATTTTGTCCGCTTTCTTTCACCTTTTTAATTTTTGTCCAGGATTTACTTAAAAAAATACCCACTGTGCGACAATTTTGACCCTCCCTATGAATTTCTCGTACCCAACTACGTAGTGTGGCATGGGTTTGATTATATTTTTAAGCGCTATAGTAGAGTTATAAGCCAATGTCCGCCGGTCCTCCTTTTCAAAACACTGTGCGGCGTAACGATAACCTCTTTTTTGTTTTAATTCCAACCTGAGGAGAGTGCTAGGGGGAAAAAAATGAGAACACAAATGGTTTTAAGACCTTTTGATCCTTTCTATGCAATTTTACAGAGGAATTGAACTTCAGTAACAGTTAACTTTTGCAACAGATCCATTGATGACTGTTTGTCATCATCAGGTATTATTTTTAGTTGCTGTTTCATGGGTTATTTTCACAGAATTAAACTCTCTTATTGACATCTGTGCCAAAATCTATGAACTTCAGTATCCTCTTCAGTGTTTTATGAACTAAGCTACAGGGCCATTTTGACTTGAACAAGCGGATCCCAGGTGTGTCATTGGTTTTGTTTTTTTCCTTTGATTTTGAACTGCAATTTATTTTATTCTCTCATTCTTATCTTCCAGTACATGCTGCCTGCCGCTGTTCACATCAGCAATCAGGATAGAGTACAACGCGGTGAGGGACCTATTGCTCTCATCCTTGCACCAACCAGGGAACTGGCCCAACAAATTCAATCCGTAGCCAGAGAGTTTGGCAATCAGTACCGCCACACCTGCTTGTTCGGAGGAACTCCTAAAGGCCCCCAGGTATTTTAGCTTCTCTTGATCTATTTTAGCTTGTCCTGCAGGCTGATTCTGCTCGTTTGGACGAGACGAGACGAGCTAGCAAGAATCGACGAATCCCATTGGTTTAAATGGCGTCACATGACAGATTTGAAGTCATTCAAGTGGGTAAGGAACGAGTCAAGAGTCATTAATTTGAAAAGAATGACTCTTGACCCGTTCCTTACCCACTTGAATGACTTCAAATCTGTCACGTGACGCCATTTAAACCAATGGGATTCGTCAATTCTTGCTATCTCGTCTCGTCTCATCCAAACGAGCTGAAACAGCCTGCAGGAAATGATAGGACCCCACAGTTTTATGGCATTTATGAAAACATCAGTTTCAAACCCCCCAACCAAGCAACTTAAATTGATCAGGAGCAGTGAGCAGTAGACGTTTTCATTCATGATGTACAGTTGTCAAGTCAACATAGTTTATGTTAATTCACTGTAATTCTGCCCAAGAGTTTGAAAATTTGAAATGAGCTTTAAAATTTTGGTATTTAAATGTGTGTCAGTACACAATTGAAGGAAAGTAACGGGTTTTTGTTATCTCTTTCTTCTAGTTTCTTAGTTTGATGTTAACACTAGTCACTAGTCGCTAGTATGATGTGTTTAATGAATTCTTAACTAGTCAGCTTGATTTTTTAATCATATTTCCTCTTTTCAGGCTAAAGACTTGGAGAAGGGTGTTGAAATAGTCATCGCAACTCCAGGAAGATTACTCGATTTCCTAGAGCACGGTACATTCAATCTCCGTAGATGCACTTATCTAGTCCTCGATGAAGCTGACAGAATGTTGGACATGGGTTTTGAACCTCAGATTCGCAAGATCATCGAACAAATCAGAGTAAGTGCTGTTCTTCCAAATTTCTGTTACAGGCCTTGCATGGTTTTATCCCCCCCCCTTTTTTTCTCTTTTTTTTCATGGGAATAGCCAAAGTTCTACAAGAATCTCGTAATAATGTTTTTCAGGGGAAATTTCTTTTTGAATGATATAGTTGATGGAACGTTAAATTGGAAACTACGTTTCAAAAGAATATTTCCAGTAATATGTTCTCCTAAACGCATTTTTCAATTATTTTGAGAGAAACAGGAAAAATACAAGAAATACGATTAAAACTGAACCAGAGTTTAAATACATGGGTGTAAACATGCTAACCCGGGTTGAAATTGAACTCTTATTTCGGTTTTTTATGTGTTTTCCCGCGAGACAATTGTAAAATGCATTTACGAGAATGTATTACTGGAAATATTGTTGCGAAATTGTTTTCTTTCTTCTACCTCTCTTGTTTGTTTACATTTTAACCTCACTCATTTTGGCGACATCGCATGTCAACCCGAGTTCGGAACTCCGCAGTGTTTATCTGCCAAATCTCAGCCCAAGTTTGCCAACTCAACTCGGGTTCGAACGAAGCCGAGCTGTTGAACCTGGGTTGAAAAGGATAGGCTTTGGACTAAAGATGGTGGATCTAACCTCACATTTCTCAAACAGAACTTAGATAATTAGGAACGCTCCAAACATCATGTTGAGAGTTAACCTGATGTCCCCTTAGTGTGACGAATCATTGGTTTACCTCTTGTGATGACTTAAGTTGAATGATGAAAGCAGAGTTCTTTTCTTTGATTATTGAGTGCAAATACCCCATCCTCTTCTAAAGACCAATTTTTTACATCATAAAAATCCGTCTTTTTTTATTTGTCTGGGAGTAAAATTGAAAAAGGATGAATGTAAGTTTCTCAGACCTATTTATCTTGTTTCTAATGTTGCTTTTTCTTTCTGAACAGCCTGACCGTCAAGTTCTCATGTGGTCTGCCACTTGGCCCAAAGAAGTTCGCCAGCTTGCTGAGGAATACCTCGATGATTACATCCAAGTAAACATTGGATCCTTGGAATTGTCAGCCAACCACAACATTAAGCAAGTTGTGGAAGTGATTCAAGATTATGAAAAAGAGGAGAGGCTCATCTTCCATTTGAAAGAGTTTGGCAAAACAGGCAACTTCAAAGCGATTGTCTTCGTTGAAACCAAGAAAAAAGTTGATGACGTAGTAAAGACGATCAAACGGGAAAACATTGTCGCCATCGGCATCCACGGTGACAAATCTCAGCCTGAGCGTGACTTTGTCTTGAACGAATTCCGAAGCGGCAAAGCTTCCGTTTTAGTTGCCACTGATGTTGCTGCTAGGGGTCTTGGTAAGTAATCATCTGCTTATTACTTTGAAAACCGCAATAGCTGTTCCCATATTAGCTGGAAAACCACTTGAGCCATCAGAATCTGGTGATATTTTGACCAAGGAATGACCACATTCCTTTGCTGTTGTATTGAACCAACGAACAAAAATGCGTGAACACAGAAAACCTTTTTAACGGAACTTCGCAAAGTTTCTGCAAATTTATGCAGCACAACTTCTGGAACGATTTTGAAGACACAGGAATGTGCTAGCACCACAGTAAAATACCAAGTAAAGCTCGGCTCAGAAAATAGGGGTTAATCTTACTGAAACTCTTTGAAGCATTTTCTACTTTCATTCATTTGAATTGAATTAAAACTTGGCTGGGACTTTGATTTTAGTATTTTCGACTTTCGAGTGCTCGCACAGCCCTACCAGTAACCTCTAAAATCAATTCAGTGAAAAAAAAAAATGAAATGACTTGAATGCTCAAAATAACTGATAGATGGCAGCACACAATGGGAAAGCAGTCCATAAAATAAAGAGGACAGCCACAATCATTAAAAACGAGTAAATCCTTTGAAAATTTAGCACCCAATAATTCATAGATAGCAGCCTTGTTGAAAAAGATATTATCTGCTCCCAAAACCGTTCTTTGTAAATTCCAAAGCTCACTACTATTTTTTGCAGCTACTTCCAACTTTTCCAAAACCTTTTATTCATTCTTGTCTCTAAGTGTATTGGATTTATTTGTATTTCATATCTTTTGTTATCAGTTATTGTTTGTTTTCTTTTCCAGATGTGGAGGATGTAAAATTTGTGATCAACTTTGACTATCCAAACTCGTCAGAAGACTACATCCACAGGATTGGCAGAACCGGACGTTGCGAACAAAGCGGAACTGCATACACTTTCTTCACTCCTGAAAACCAACGTCAAGCAAAGGAGCTGATCTCTGTACTGAAAGAAGCCAATCAGACCATCGATCCTAAGTTGCTAGAACTCGCTGCCATGGCTAAGAGCAATATCTCTGGTAAGTTCAATTCCATCTCCATTGCATACTGTCATCAGAATGTTCATTGTTAGAATTTTCCAATAGGGCCCTTGCAAACTTTTGCCATAGGGGATAAGAGAGTTGATTCTTGCATGACAACCTGTAAAAATGACGATGAGGACACTAAAAAATCACAAAATCCACTCTCAGAATCGGGCTCAATGGCAGTGAGATGTAGGAATCCTGGGATACTCCTCTATCTAAATTGAGTGATATCTCTGTGTTTCAGTAAAGAAAGTGACTTAGTCGACAGGAATCTCCCATGATACCTGCGTTGACCCGCCATTACAAACCTGCCGTTATAGCAGTAATGTGAGTTTATTACTGAATTTCTGACTTTCTCAGTGTGATTTTTGTTGGTTTTTACATTACAATAGACTATTCATTTGCGCACAGCAAAAGTTTGCAAGAGCTCCATTACAGGTGAGCATAAGTTAGGAGGAGCAATGTTTCTGGCTATCAGCAGAAGTGTGATAAACCCAGCCATTTTAAGTTAATGACATCACAGGAAAATGTTAAACCTATTTTTTTCATGATAGTGTTAGAAGTAATCATGTTTTTAGTTTTTATCTTTCATGAGACTGTGTTAGCTCTGTGTTGATAACACTAATTGAAATCGGAGACTGTTTATAGCTGATTTCTCTCTGTTATTATAATGAAATGGCCGTATCAAGACTTGCGGAGTTGATTTCTGTCTCTAAACCTTTTGATAAGTGTCTTATTTTTAGTTCGTGTTGAGAGAGCAAGAGGGAGATAAATAGGTAGCTCGAGTGAGGTTTGCTTGAGAGTACGAAAGCGTGAAGTCTTTTTTTAGCATTTGCATCAAAAACTATTTGATTCTCAGGCTACTGAAACATATTTAAAATAAGACCAAAAAGAAGGTCATGAGAAACTTCAGATATGCTTAAGAAAAAGTATCAATGTACAAGCAGAGCTGTTAGTCCTGCGTCGTCGATTCGTCGCAACCCGCGCTGCACGTAGCCTGAACCTTTCTCGGTCTTGAGAGAACAAAAGAAAAGAAAGATAAAAGAGCGTTAATTTTATGTGTAGTGCGGGTTGCGTCGAATCTTCGACGCAGGACTTATGGCTCTGCTTGTACCTGTACTTTGGTCCCGAAAGTTTTAACAAAGGGTGACATTGATTTAAGAGTTGGGTGTGAGAAAGGCATTTCTCCAATGTACTTTCAATAAGGGAAGTGCCCTTCTGGCTCCTAGGTCTTCGTTTGTTTAGGAGGGATTGACCACAAGACTGCTCTTTAATTTAGTTTTCCAATGAGAAGAAACCTTACCGGACCGCACGGTTTGTGATTGGTGTAGAATAGTACAATTCGTATTAATTTTAATGCTACCTACTTTAATGAAGTTTACAATTATTTCATTATCTCAGGTCGCAGTCGATGGAATAACCGCAACAGGCCTGACAGCGCTGATAACTTCAAACCCTGGATGAACAACAAAATGCAAAATGGAAATAGAGATTATAACAAATTCAACAGTCAAGCGCCGCAGAGTAGTAGTTGGAGCAACGGAAATGGAACTTACCAAAATCAAAGGTACAACAATGGACAGCAAGTACAACAGCGCTACGGTCAGGGCCAGAGGACTCCGGGGAAGGTGTATCCAGCTGGTGGTTACCAGAACGGCAATGGGTACAGCAACTCATACCAGAATGGCTCTGGTCAGCAAGGCTATCAGGTAATTTGGGCGCGTCTGCTCTATCTCACAATTGATTATTTTTTCCTAAGAAATTGCTGTTCTGATTTGCTATGAAGTACTATTCTTTCTTTTTCAACTGTTTTTGCTCTCAAATTATTAAGACTCAAAGCTCCTAGTAAAATCATACAGTGGTGTTACTTCCGTAAGAATTTCCATTGAGAAGTCAGCTTATCACACTGATAAATATGCCCAGTGGCCATACCAAGACTTCTGTTAAATACTTACCTAACCAGAAATTTGGGTAACTGTAACTGGAGTACTGGTGACAAGTCACTGGGATTCCGGATTTTATGTTACGGTTGCCGGAATGTCCGGTTAGGTATGAACGAAACAAAATTCTGGTTGCGGCAACAAGACATTTTTATCAGTGTAAGGGGGTGCCCTCCGTTATAATGAGCCAGTCAAAATCAGGCATTGTTAAAATTAGCTTTTATTTGTTTACAATGACTGGTCTTTGTGGTCCTTTTTTCTGGTAATCTACAGACATTTATTGCAGAAAAATTCATGAAAATTTGTGGATCACAGAATATAGTATCTTTTGAACCATTAATTTACTTCAAATTGACACCAGAAGAGACAGTATTAATGACCGTTTCTGACTATAGTACATTGTGAATTTAAGCATTTATTCTTGTATTAAAATATTTTAGGATTGTGCTCAGCACATCGGCCACAGTTTGATCTCAGTTTGTGTCAGCAATATGCAGTGCTGCTAACGGCTGGAGGCACCTTTTTATCGTTAAGTTCAAATCCCTAATTTCGTCATGAAAAATGGGGATTACGTCTAGTTCAACTTTGGTGTTTTAGCTATTTTTCAGCGGCGCAACAATATATGGCTGTTTTTTTTGTTACCAGTTGCACAATAAGCGACAGGTTTTACGTGTTCTTAAGAGGTAGTAGAGGAGGAAAAAAGGTATCTAGCGGACAGAGTCGCTAAAATGGGCTTGAAATTTCTTTACGAAATCGCGAATTTAGTCAACTGGCAAAATTGCGGAAAAATTAGCCGATTTCACGTCAAATGCCAAATTTTGCGTTTTCGCAGAAAAAGTCGGGATTTTGAGTTTTGTCTCGCGGTTTTGAAATCAGCAGAGCACCCTGAGGTCCTTAGTGCGGGTCCCGACTCGATCTGCGGTGTTTTCAAAATTTTGCGCGAATTGTGAAGTAGAAAAGTTGCCTCTTCTAACGGCACTAGCATGTTTGAAGTGTTGTTTATTGTTGGGTGCATGCGCTAGTTGCTTCTTTAAACATATGACTAACTTTGGATTCCTTTGTTACAGGGTGGTTTTGGAGGCGGTTATCGTTCCAATGGTTACCAGAGCAGCAACAGCCAAACCTACACCAACGGAAACTACCAGTCACGCCAGTCGTACAATCGCAAACCTGGCAGCAGCAGCAGCTATGGAGGCTCCGACCTTTACTCGCTGCCGCCTCCATCCGCATCATCTTACGGTGTGCAATCAAGCGACGACTCATCTGTCAGCTCTTTGGTAAATCATAAATTTTTCCAGCCCAACCGTCCACCACCGATGAACGCGTGTGGATTCCAGAGTGGATACAACCACCCCCAATACACCCAGTTGTCGTACCCACAGTATGCGTACGGTCAACCACAAGCAGTCCAACAGTAAATCCATTGCTTTTAAACTGCTCTTGATTTCTATATTAATCCTTATGTCCTTAACACGAGTATCCCTAATTTTGTCCCCTCATTTAAAATGTAATCACTTTATTTTGTATTTATATTTTCTTATTCATTATTTCCCCCTATTTTAACGTGTGCTCTTTGTTTATTTATTTTTTTGTTTTTTTTTTTTACTTCATTTCTTTTCCTTTATTTTTTATTTTTTTCAAATCTAGGTGTGGGATTTACTATCGTTACATGTAGTAATTGTTCATTAGTTTATTCATTAATGCTTTTTATTTTTATCGCCCCTATCCTCCTTTTAAGTACCTTTAATCAAACGTCTTAAGTTTCTCTCCCCCCCCCTTTTTTTTCTTTTTATCGAGCTAATAACATTCCAGACTCAGCCAAGTCTTGTCTTAAGTCCTGTTCATTACATATTAATGCATACTCAATCTTTCTATTCTAATAAAATATCAAGAGTGTAACTTCTCTTTTTGTTAGTTGGAAATGCACATCATTACGTTGAATACTTTCACTTACTTATCTGGGAAGTTTGTTTTTGAAAAATTATTGGCGGAAATTCTGTCATTCTTGCTCACAAGAAAGTTTTTTTTATTTTTTTTTTCTTTCCTACCTTTATTTTTGTTTTCTCTTTAAATTTTTGAATTTATCTTAAACGGTGCTGTACTGAGGAACTAGCAGATAATTTATTATCCGTTCCATCAAATTTCACTCTGGAAAAAAATTGGTTTTTTTTCTTCCCTCATTTCTGATTTCTTTTTTATGCCCCTTTTCTTTTTTAATGTGTCACAAATGTTTGTGAAGAAGAAGGAATTGTTCTTTGAGGTCTGTGATAAAAGAAAAACAAAAAAAAAAAAAAAAAAATAGAAGAAAAATCTTTGGCAAGAGTAAAGTTTTAAACCGCTTTACTTTAAATGTTTGTGTATTCAGCAGTGTTTGCTGCTTGATAAGGTTTCTCTGGTCACAAATATAACGAATATTATGTATCTATTTAGGAAAAAAATAAAATAAAATTAAAGGAAGAAAGGAAATTGATTTCGTTGAAGCATTTTAATGTTCCTCTTGGTTTTAAACCAGTACCAAATATCTTCATTTCTATTATGTATTTTTTCTCTTTCTTTTTCCTCATCTAAAGTTCTTATTTATTTATCATTTTTTTCCTCTTAATGTCTCTTAGTTAATATCCACCATTCAAGGGTCGTGCTTTTTTTTTCTCCCTCTAAGAAAACTTGAAATGATTTTGAATTCTATTATCTAGTGGTTAGCACTTATTTTCTTGCTTTTAGGTCTAATTTTTGTTACCAAGCAGAAGAATATGTATACGAGTTCTCTGTCGTTTTATTTTCTATTTTTCCTTGGCCCGATATCTTACAGTTTGTTACATGCTAATGTCATTTTTGCAGGTCTTATAATCTTCTCTGGTAACAGGGTCAAGTTGACAAGTCCGTGCGTTTAAATTAACGTGATATTGCGCAGATTTTTATTTTTGACATATCTTGAAGTTGTTTTGGTCAACCAGGGATTCCCCCTTGTTAGAATACCAATAGGAAATACTAATGTTTTTCATATTGTTGGTATCTTCTTTCAACTCCGTTAGTGATCACTATTGCATTTTTTTACCTTGCTGTTTTTACTACTTTGTTGTTAAACAGTGGTAGTTAAGCTCTTTGATCTTGAATTTGGAATTTCAGATTGTCATTTACTGTAAGGTGTAGCTTTGGGGGAGGTTCGTGTAGCTAATTGGATGGCTTTATGCAGAAGAGAACAACTTTTTTGTTTGCTTAGAAAAGAACCCTTTTCAAAAGAACCCCGTGGCAGTTGGCTCTTCCCTGCACGAACGGAAAGGTTGGTTCCCTTCTGCATAAAGCCATCCAATTGATCTAGTCATCAAACTCTTGATTTTTTTCTCTATATTGATGATTCCAATTTAGCAGCACAGCAAAAACTACTCTTTTAATTTCATCAATTTTGTTGGGGTTCTTCCGAAAATTTGTCTATTGTATATGACCAATTTTCAAGAAGTTTGATCAAGCTAGCCTCCCCCTTTTCCTTTAAAAATACTTGAAAGCGGCAGAGGATGATACAGTTTTCTTCGACTGGTTAAAAATGCAACTTTGCGTTCTTTATATTAAAGAAATTTCCTTTGAAATCCAATCCGTTTAAGAAAACTAGTTTTATTTTTTTAAATTTGTTTCCAAAATGTTTGCAATTAAGTATTTTAAAAGCAACCATTGAAAGTACAGGGTTGGTTTTGTAGAAGTTTTATGTACTGATTAATTTATTTTAATGCCAGAGTGCTTTTAGACCACGCTCAAACGACCTGTCCTCTTTTGAATTGCAAGCTTGAATCAGGAAAGTTTCAAATTTTGAGCTTTTGTTTTTGATTTTGCAATTTTGACTATGGTTTTCTTCCTTACACGTTTAGCAATTTGAAAATAAATGTGTCATAATGCCAAAGAGTTATTGTTGGGTGTGACCTATACTAAAACTAACAATTTATAAAATACAAACACCGGATAAGTGTTCATAAAATTCTGTGTACATAGATCGAAAGCAGAACCATGTTAGTTGTTTGTTTTTTTCTTGCGTGTGGAATACATCATTTTTGTTCACTTTGCTTGCTTGTTGAAACATTTCATAGCTTCTCACCCGAATCCATTAATGTTGCAGCCACAAGTGAAATAACTTTTTTAATCAGCCCTGTGCTCACTTTTTTTCTTTTTCATTTTTCCTCGAAAAGTGTAGCAAAAATTCTCCATGAATTATTCCTTGTCAGTATAATATGTTCCAGTTGTACATTTTACTGTTTGTGATTTCCACCGTTTTAATAGCCTTTGAATTTAGCATGTTATTTATGAGTAGCTCGAGATCTTTCTCGATTTATTTGTCTCCATCGATTCGGAAGAGCAAACATCACTTGGAGAAGGATAGAAAGTGTTAATCGTGCAAATCAATAAATTAGTTGAGTTAAAAAAATTTCTTCTTTTTTTTCTCTTTTTTTTTTTTTGCAAAGTAACAGGTTTTTTTCAGATAATAGTATTGACAACATTTAAACTACTTTGTTACGACATTATATTTTTACTGTAGCAAATTTTTTTTTCCTCTCATTTTGTTCTGTTTTTATTTGTACTGTAATTTGAATACAACTCGACTATTTTTATTATTGTTATTGTTGTCAATTATTTAAATAATTATATTTATTATGTATATATAATGTAATTATTCAATTTATTTTTGTTCAAACATTTTGTACGAGCGAGATAAATAGGTATATTTTATATCATGTTTGGCTGTGAAATTAAATTGTGGAAATCGCAAATTTATCTCTAGACTATTATGCTTGTTATTTGTTCTACACTTAGAAACTGTGATATTATATATGTATTGACTAATTAAACTTTTTATTCAAATAAGATTTTTTTCATCTCATATATTGAGTCCAAGAGAAAGGTTGTCTCATTTTCAAATAATTTCATCCAAAAAGTTCACTGATTGATGCGTGCTTTCTTAAAATTTCTAGCCTTGGCCCGTTATATTCGAAGTATCACTATTTTTAAGCAATTTTTTTTGAGGAAGAAGAAACTTATTCCATCATATTTCAATCAGTTGCTGCGTAACTTTGGTTTCATTTTTTCATGTAATCTCTTGAGCCGAGTAATCGGTTCTGTACCACTGTGTTTGTTGTTTAAACGCTTGCTGTTGGTTCGTAACAAAAACCCATGTGGTTTTCGAAAAGTATGGACTAATCTCTCTTGCAGAAGAAAAAATTTCTGTTGGACATTTAGCATTTTTTTCCTCTTATCATTTAGCATTTTCAAAGACTGATTAATTTTAATGAACACTAGGTATTTTTTAAAAAGTGAGCCCCTAAAATTGGTTCGTAATAGCATGGATAAATTTTGAACTTAAAGCCTTTCAGTTTGACCGTAAAGTCTAATTTAAGCAAAGGCAAACCTTTCAAGGCTTAAGATATTGATCGGTCATTGATGAATTAAATTGCTCTCAAGTTTGTGCTCATCATGATTACCTGAGCAAAAACTGAATGTTGGAATGCTTACCCCCCTCTCTCTTTTTCTTTCTCTAAATCGGAAGAAAATTGCAAAAGAATAGTGATATTAAATCTAGTGTTTCTAATTTCTTTATCTTCCTTTGTCTGAAGCTTCATTTCCAGACTAAGCTAAAGAATGGTGTTCCATTCATTCCTGTTATCTCAAAAGTTTTGAGAAGCAAAATTCTAAATTTTACTTGCCTCTCTCCCAGAGAAGTGTGATTTATAAGGATTCTTTCTCTATTTTGTCATCGTTCAGTGACTCATATGCTCTACCTTTCCTCTTGGAAAATTACTTCTCATTAAAGTTTAATGTCAAACAAAAAAAAAGAAAAGGAAAAAATACGTATTTATGTATTCAGATTTATGAGTGTATTCGTTCAAAATAATTTGTTCAAATCAATAGTAATCTGAGTACCTTAACTGTACCTTACAAGTTGGAAAGAAAAAAGAAAACTGCTCTTAATCAATTTTTTCCGCAGGTAATACTCGAGCTCTGCCTGCTCCGGCGTGTAGGACTTGTCTTAAATCGAATGAACAAGTTATAATAGTTTTATAGATCTTTTCTAAACCGCTGTATTTTATTCAGTCGATTGGTATAATTAACCATTTATCATCATCAAAGAGGAAGTGCGAAGAAAGCGAATATAATCTCTGGCAAGCATCGAGTCGAAACGGACGGTTCTGTCGTTAAATAGCTGTTGTCTATCTTCCTCGAAACCCCTAGCAGAATCTTTTGACCCTCCCACCTTTCTTCGCAAATATCTTCTCCCTCCCCTAAATTTAAATTGTATTGTTTGGCTTAACATTATATCTCAACTTGTTATGGCTGAAGTTGCATTTCTAAATTTTTATCGTCATATTGCCAATTATAGCTCTGCAAACATTGTTTCATGCCCATGACAAGTTTAAATGTTTACTTTAGCGACCCTTGTATTTAATGTTGGATGTATTAATTTTAATAATATTGATTTTTTTTTCTTTTTTTTTTTTTTTTCTTGGAACTAATTTTTCTCCAATTTATTTTTGCTTTCAGTTCTTTTGTTTTCCTCTTTATTAGAGATGTGCAATACTCTAGTCTTTTATTCTCTAACTTGCTCTTTTTCTCTGTGGAAGATTAAAAGTAATTGTGTTCCGTATCAGCTTTTCTTTCAGTTAATTTTCATTCACACTGAAGCATTTTGAAACTGTAACATAACAAACACTTTTTCGTGTGTTTTTGATTCTAACAAAATTGCTATCCTCTCACTCACACAGTTTGATTTCATGCAATATTTTGGTCTTGTCAATTTCATTTGTTTTGCTTCAGTAATTCAACAAAGTTTTCTTTGCCCCTGTGTGCTGTTCATTGATCTTATGATCAAGAGCTGATTCTCTGCAATTTTCTTTAATTTTTGAAGAGAAGTGTAATTTATTTTAATTTCCATTTCTCCCCAATTCCCCTCCATTCATATAAATTTAAATTCAAGATCCCTTCATTTTTGGGTGATGAATTTCTTTCTATTCATCTCCTTCAATTTTTCTCATCTAGTACCGGTAATACTTACTTATCTCTCTACTTTTCAATATTTTTGTACAATTCAGAAGATAAATTTCAAATAAAATCGACTTCAGTTGATCTCTTGATAGTAGTATTAAATAAATTTTCTTTCTTCAATTTGGGGAATAAAGATTTAGTAAATATATAAAATGAAAGTGGAACAATCGAGTGACATAAATGCCTTAATACTCGTTTAACTAACATTTTATTTCTATTCTATTTCAATTTGTTCCCTCCTATCATTGTTACTTTTTTATGATGAAAAAAAAAATTGTTTGACTGCACATCTCTAAACCTCTAATTTTGTTTCTTTCATTTTTTGAAGATAAATAAGTGCATTTCTGATTGATTGTATTTGCAGTATTATAAATTCAATTTAAAGAAAAATAATATGTGCGAGAAATAATTTATGTATTGAGAAATTTACCGTAATTTTTGTTGTTAATAAAATTTGTCAAACCCCTCACTGAATCACTGGGTTTAGTTTCACTCATTTACTGTTACCTCCTCTTTAATCAAACATCTTTGGTAAAATTCAGATTGTGCTGTTTTCTGAGTCGTACGTAACGTAGGCATGATAGCAAATTAACCGTTCTGGTCTTCAGGAGTCGCTGCTGTATGGCGTCATCTCTGTTAAATCAACAGCCAATCAGAACTCGTTAAGCTCATGTTGGGACTCCCTAACAAATTTACCATCAAGGGACTCAAGTTGTCTCTTGATCTTCAGAATCGCTGCATCTACAGAAACAGTGATTAGTTGAGTTATGATGAGAATATGAACAAATTTGTTGATCTTATGAAGATCTAATTACATGAAGATGGAAGAAAAAAACTGATTCTGAAGGTCCTAATTTTTATAAATTAATCAAATTGATGAAAGAAATGAATAAGAAAACAATGGGTAGTGATCGATGTGATGAAACTTGTGGAATTTTCGTGGACTGAAAGCATTTCCAAATGATACCATAATCGGCTTCCCAATTTTGGTCCAGGTCCTGTTTCATCCGTCCCCAAACATTTTGGTTCTGGTTCCTGTACAACAGGTGGCTCTTCTTGGCTAATATTCCGGCTCTCATAATCAGCTCTAAATGGGGTTTGCACTCGAAGACATTTATTTGGGAACTTTACCATCTCTTTACTGAGTGCTTCAATTTTACGGTTGTGATAAAAATGAACGCCTTTCAAGTGTTCGATCTTGGAAATTTCAAGGTCGAAATAAAATTAGATCAGCTATTTTTTAAGAAAATAAACTGAATGTATGGATAGATCGGCAAGAGAAACCTGACTCCACTGAATCTCCTTACTATGTGGCTCTTGCAAACTGTTGCTGTGGTTAAATGGGTAGTCCCATCTGTTGTAATAACCAGTGAAAATCTGGAAAATCACGATAAGAAAGTCTAAAATTCAGTAACTAACTCACACAACTGTTATTTCGGAAAGATTGAAATGGCGGCTCAACGCAGATATCACGGGAGATTCCTGTCTAATATGTCACTTTCACTACGGAAACATAGAGATATGTCTCAATTTTGATAGGAATCTCCCATGATACCTGTGTCTCTCCGCCACTAAGCAGGATTCTGAGAGTGAATTTTGTGATTTTTTAGTGTAAGTACTCATCGTCATTTTTACAGGTTTTTATGCAAGAATCAACTCGTCAATCTTCTGTAGCAAAAGTTTGCAAGAGTCCCATACTTGCGGTCCAGGTAAGGCTTACCAACTAGCCAAGGGACTCTAATGGTTAAGACTGTCCATGAGTGACGCTCTTGGTTGAGCATTGAAAGATGTGGTTGTTGTTAGGTCTCCCCCAGCTTTCGTATTATAAAGGCTGCTTACTTATGGGTAGCTGTGAAAAGGAGCAGTTTATCAATGGCAACTGCAGTAACAGTCAAGTTGTGTAACTCTAGACCAATGGACAGTCATTCATACATAGACAGTCCAAACAATCGGTTCTAGAAAAAAGAAAACCATCCACCTGCAGCCCCTATTCATGGTCTAACTAATTTTCAAGGAGCTCCTAAATTGAAGTGGGTGCAGGAAAGGAGACTGTCAACCCTGCAGCTAACATGTACCGCACTGGTACAGTACCAACACTTCCAAGGGTTGAAGCACAATCAAGTGTCAGTCAAGCACTTCTCATCAGGCTGGCGCAAGTATGTAAATCTCATTAATATGCTGAGTTGGGGATTCCAGGCAGTCATTTTTAATTCCCTTTGTGTTGAGGGCTTTATCTTTTTTCAAAAAAATAAGTATTATCATCATGATAATGTTTTAAGTTGAGAAGGTATTCTTCATTTCCTAAACTCAGAAATCCTCTATGTGGAAATTGCGTATGTCTAGGATGAATTACTTCTATCTATTCAATCCAATAATTGGTTGAAACTTGAGACCCAGCTCTAAGGTCGATTCCAGGATGCAAAAGGACAAATGGCTGAAGTTTTTGGAGCAGAACTGCCCCACTGCGCAGTTACTGTAGAATGTGGAGCCCAGGTTTTAAGGGAGTATCAGTTACCTACTCTTAGAAAATGATTCATGGTAAGGACTAAAAGGCAAAATGTGAAAGTCTTGGAGAAAAATCCCAACATTTACTATGAGTAAGTATGTACTCCTTATAGGGTTGCCTAAAATGAATTCTTACTATTGAATCGCTTGGGGTTCACGCTTACGAAGATGGCAAAAAAAGAAGAAAAAATGGATGCATTTGCTGACGAGCTCTGACACCATACAATTCTGTTGACTGGAATCTAGATGGAGATTCCATTTACGATTATGATTGTGAAACTAAAACTTGAATTGATTGAAAGAGGTCTGTGACATCTTCGAACTAGCTAACGCTCAGTAAATATACCGGCGAAGTTTTTAAATTTACCGCTCAAATTTCAGGCATGTAAACTTCACAACCGGAGCGCCATCTCGATTCATTTAGCGCAAACATCTTTGATCTGAGCAAAAAATATCACGCCATTTTTCTTTTCCTCCAGCGATCCTCTGAAGTAGGTAAGTGCTGCAAATTATCACAAATTTTAAATTTATAACTGACTAATCCGGCTCATAGTGAATCAAATTCAGCGCCCCTTTAAGTGTTGTCGTTGTTCTTCGTTTTTTATCTTTTCTCACTGGATCAGTCAACTCATTTTTGCCTTTTATTTTACAGGTCGCTGTGACGAAATTTTGATCGCACCGCACATCCGTTTTTCACTCTTCTCAGCTCTTTAAAATAATTGAAACATGTAAGTACTACTTTTCAATTGTAATTTTGACGTGTCTTCACCGTGTAACCCACTTTTTATTGGGTTGCTAACTTCTGTGTTGTTTCCACTTACCGATTGTTTTGCTTCGCTGAAGCACGTGGCATGCTGATGTCCGCTTTGTTCACGCTGACATGCTCCCCGCACGTTGTGCTGGTTCGACCGAAAGGCCTATTTTCCTATATTTACTTAGCTCTCGTCTGGTAGAGGCGGAAGCGCCAGGCTATTTCTTTACCATTAATTGTTTGGTAGAGATTATCTTGTGCTACTTGGATCTAACATGGGTTTTAGTAGCTGTTTGTTGGATGGAAATATTAATACTATTAATGACCCCTATGGTTATTTCACCAGAAGGCAGACTTGGGTGAAACTAAATCGGGACTAAGTCCTCAGGCAAGCAACCAATGTTATAGTCTGTTCGTTCTAACCTGAGTCATGGAGATTCAGGTAGATTTGCCTATTGTGGCAACGTAGGAGTGCGAACCCTCGTCAGCTGGCCGAGGTGACAGGGCTGCTGTCTGGCTCTCGGGCTACGACAACCTATTGAAGTGTTGCTGTTCTTCTATTTTCGGTAAATTTCTAGTTTACGCACTTTTGTTTATAAGCAACCAAAATTTTCGGGACTTCTCTGAAAGTGCTTAAAAGACCTTCAGGAACGATATTTCAGGGGCGGAAACCCGAAAACGGCGGATTTTGGGATCGAAAAACGTATTTAAACGAAGTGATTTTACGTGTGTGTTACGCCATTTTCTGAGGTAAACAAACGTAAATACTGATCAATCCGGGGTGCTGCCAACCTATGAAAGTGAAAAACCCCTGCAGAAGCTGTGTGTTGGCTCTCGCGCTCGTTCCTCCTCTGGTATCGTAACGACGATGTTAGGAAATATGTTTTCACAAGGCCGCAAGGGGGGAAAAAAGCAAAAAGAATAAAAATACTATCTACAAATAGCCTAACCTTATCTAAACTAACTTCACAGGAATAACGGCTAGTTACTAGACTCGTATACACGGACAAACAATCCAAGTTTTTCGCTAAAAATTGAGGTTCGGTGGGGTTAGCGAGGAAAGAGTGAGACGGCTTCGCCGCCTCACTCATGCCTCGCTAACCCCACCGAACCTCAATTTTTAGCGAAAAACTTGGGTTGTTTGCCTAGATAGTGTTACAAAAAATGACCGTGAGTGTTTCGACGATTACCGATACCCGATTTTAGTGTTTACGCGGACAACTCTCCCGAGTGCATAAAAATCGAAGTTGGTAGCACTGGAATACACCATATACTTGGCTTACTCGCCGTTCTGTGCGCTGCATTCGCGTATCACTAACCGTATGCAAAATACACACTATTAAGACGAATTTATGCGAAATTTTGGAAATTTCTGTAATAAACGCGATATTTTTGAGTTCTCTGCCCTTTTGAAGATACTCCTAAGAGTTCCTAGAATGTATCAATATCAATTTGAAACCCATAAATTAAGTATTTCCATAAGTGTGTAAACTAGACATTTAATCTATTTTCCGAAATTCATTTATCGCCCGCACAGGTCTCAAGTTAGAACGAACAGACTACAGTTGTTAGCAGCCTGCCTGACCGATCGTATACGTTTACGTTTTTGTTATTCGGATTTTTAAGACTATTATTGAGAGTGACTCTATGGTTGAGCATTGGAGGACTTTAAACCGTTGCTATGGTAACCATAGTTACCATTCTTGGTAGTATTCTGAAGGCTTATCGTGGGTAACCTTTATAATACTACTGAGAATGGCACTGTTAACAATGGTTTCCGTAGAAACGGCCAAGTCCATGGTAGACGAAAGAAGTCAGATGACAGATCATGCAACTTGCTTCCCAAAAACGTGTTCGTGTTCCTGCACATGCGCAAAAACGTAAAATCGTTTCTGTGCAGTAAACAAACCCATGTTCATCTTATGGGAGGAAACTGGCTACGGAAGCTGGTAAATGGAGTTTAGAAATCCCTCTCTCTTGCAGGATCTACCCCTTTTTCGGGGTCTCAACAGAACACCGCAAACATGGACCATACGTTGACTGATGAGAAACGTCGTCGAGATTTTTGCCTAGTGAATCCTAAGCACCAAAATAGCATCAGTCAACGTTTGGTCCATGTTGGATGGTGCTCCTTCATGCTCCCTTTGTTAATTTCTGTTGAGCACCGAAAATAATTGTCTCTGGAAGCAGCTTTGTTTGAAACAGGTCCTATCAGAAGTGAATTATATTTACTCGGTTCTGGTGAAGATTTTTTCTTGAACCAACTATTGTGCATTTTCAAATTAGCCTAAACTGTTTGTTTGGGAACTATAGACAAAGACCATGTAGCATTGAAACTGTGAAATTGTTACCCTTCTTGTGAGGCCAGGGTGGAAAGATCTCCAATCTTGGTTTATTTTGTCGGTTTTATTTTTTAGTTTAATCAGGAGGACCATTTTAGCCGAGTATTGATGCAACATGTTCTTTATTTCAGGACTGTCAGTGATAGAGGCTTCCGTGGAGGAAGAGGTCGCGGTGGCGGCAGTTTTGGCGGAAGAGGCGGCAAATTTGGTGGTAACAAGTTTGGTGGTGGCGGAGGAAGGTTTGGAGGTGGGGGCGGCGGAGGTTTTGGTGGCCGCACCAAATATGACAGCAATGACATGGGAGGTGGACTTAGAATTCCAAAATGGGATGAACTAACTTTAACCCCATTCAAGAAAGATTTTTACGAACCCACCAAGCACAACAGGAAAAGAACCCAAGAAAAAATCGACAAGTACAGAGAAGAGAACAGTATTACAATTGTTCAAGGTGAAGCTCCTGGACCAATCATAAAATTCAAAGAAGCCGGTTTCCCAGAGCCCATTCTTAAACAAATAACGTAAGTATTTTTTATTTTTGGCGTGTACGGCATTCTTCCTTAGCAGGGCAGGAATGTAGGTAGTTATATTTAATCTTGGGAATTAATTCAATGGAAATATTCTCAATCGGCAATTTAATCCCTTGAGCGGATATTAAAGCCCACTTCAATTTTTTTTCTTGAAATCTATTATCCTAATATTTCTACCTGCTTGTTAGGTACCATAGAATTTTTTAAATCAATGACTAGATTGAATCTTTTAAAAAAGAAGTTCGGATTTGGTCTATTGCATTGTTAGCTCCTGTCCCCCAATGTTGCGCACCTGCTCTCAGTAATTCAAATTCTCTTCAAAATTCCACTTCCTCTGTGGATATTGATTTTTGATGCAATTATTAATGGTCCTGTGGTATCATTAATCCTCATCATTGCTATGATAATTTTATTATTTTTGCTAACATTTTTTACCATCATATTTAGAACTGGGAATATTTTTGACCATTTTGAACACTAAATGTGGGAAAGTTGGCTGTATTCATCTTTTAATTGTTACTTTTTTCTTGTCTTAGGAAAAATGGTTTTGAAAATCCGACTCCCATACAAGCACAGGGTTGGCCAATTGCCATGAGCGGTCACAATTTGGTCGGTATTGCTCAAACTGGTTCTGGAAAAACACTCGCAGTAAGTTCACTTGTAAATCCTGAGCATCCTCAATATAAAGCATTGTAAATTGATAAGAACTGAGAAAAAGTAAGTTGAAAACGGTTTACTTGCCTTAAGTGGGAAGGAAAACTTTTTTCTAATGGACGAGACAGAATAACATAGGGCTGGAACAAAATACAACGGCTCCTATATAAGATTATGACCGTTGTCAGAAATGCTGATGCTTGGCTCTCATTGGCTACTGACATCAACATCAAAAGTAGAAATCAAGTGATCAAAAAAAATTAATATAGCAGAAAAAATACAGCCAAAGGAATGATTCGGAAACCGATACGCTCCGCTTTGTGCTATCGTTGTTGTATTTGTTTGTTTGTTATGTTTGACTTCCGGACAATCTGGCAACTTGCATGTGTCAACATGAGTTTCAAATAGTTGAAAGCAATCAACCCCTCCAGTGGAATGAATTGGATGTCAGTTTTTAAAATGGCTTCTTTCTTAATTTTCAGTACGTTCTACCTGCTGCTATCCACATTGCCAATCAAGCACCGTTAAAGTACGGTGACGGTCCAATTGCTCTCGTAATGGCTCCAACCAGAGAACTTGCGCAGCAAATTCATCAAGTTGCCAAAGAATTCGGAGAAACAACAAAACTTAGATCTTTGGATTTGTATGGTGGTGCTAGCAAACAACCTCAGGTATTTACCATGAAATTTGGTTCTATTATTATTCACCTGTTACCTCCCATATCTCAACAAACCCACCAATTTTCATCAGAATCTGAGATGGTCATGACACCGCACTTATTGGATTGACCCTTGGACGACCCATTACCCTTCTGTATTGTTTTCTCTAGGTTCCGCTTGAAGTTTCTTTACAAATTATAAACTTGCAGGATGCATACTCCAGTTCACGCAACTTGCGTTTTTACCATTTTGCTTACAAACATGAGAGTGATATGAAATTGTGGAACTGTTTTCGGTGTCTCCTTAGACTTTCGGGAGATTTCAACCTCTGGGTTTCACACAATGTAATCTCAATGCAAATCTGATACTACCGTAAATGAAAATAGTGACTGTCATCATACACACAAGTGATGTGTTTGTTTGCTAACTGATCGTGTTTCATCCATCCCAGGGTAATTTTCTTGGATTATGTACTAAAAATGATCGATCAATTGCCCTCAATTCTGCTGTCATAGTTCGTAAGATTCCTCCTCAAGTTTCTCTTCAAGTAATGGCCTCATGGGAAGTATACTCTCGTTCACGCAGCTTGCGTTTTTACCATGTTGCTTACGAACCCGAGAGTGATATGAAATTGTGGAACTGTTTTCGGTGTCTTCTTAGACTTTCGGAAGATTTCAACCTCTGGGTTTTATACAGTGAATCTTATTTAAAATCTGATCCTGCAGTGTATAACAGTAGTGTCTGGCTTCTTAGACACAAATGATGTGTTTGTCTACTAACTAACTGGGTTTCATCGATCCCAGGGAGATTTTCTTTGATTATTTACTAAAATTGATCCATCAGTTTCTCTTCAAGTAATGACCTAGTGGGAGGTAAACTCTCGTTCTTGCAACTTGCGTTTTTACCATGTTGCTTATGAACTCGCGAGTGATATGAATTTTGGAACTGTTTTCGGTGTCCTCTTAGACTTTCGGAAGATTTCAACCTCTGGGTTTCATACAGTGAATCTTATCGTAAATCTGATCCTGCAGTATATAACAGTAGTGTCTGGCATCTTAGACACAAGTGATGTGTTTGTCTGCTAACTGACCAGGTTTCATCGATCCCAGGGAAATTTTCTTTGATTATTTACTAAAATTGATCCATCAGTTTCTCTTCAAGTAATGACCTAGTGGGAGGTAAACTCTCGTTCTTGCAACTTGCGTTTTTACCATTTTGCTTATGAACTCGTGAGTGATATGAATTGTGGAACTGTTTTCGGTGTCTTCTTAGACTCTCGGAAGATTTCAACCTCTGGGTTTCATACAGTGAATCTTATCGTAAATCTGATCCTTCAGTATATTACATTAGTGTCAGGCATCATACTCACAAGTGATAAGTTTGTGTGCCAACTGACTGGGTTTTATCCATCCCATGGAAATTTTCTTTGATTATTTACCATAATTGATCAATCAGTTTCTCTTCAAATAATGACCTAGTGGGAAGTAAACTCTCCTTCACGCAACTTGCGTTTTTACCATGTTGCTTATGAACCTGAGAGTGATATGAAATTGTGGAACTGTTTTCGGTGTCTTCTTAGACTTTCGGAAGATTTCAACCTCTGGGTTTCACACAGCGCAATATTTTTTGCAAATCTGATGCTATCATACACATAAATGATGTGTTAGTTACCAAATGATCGTGTTTGATTGCGTCTCCAGGTGGTCAAATCTTCTATATTTTGTGAAGGAGGACCTCCTGACCCCCTTCATGCTAGGGAGTTCCCCCTAGACCCTCCGTAGGTGCTTGCCGAAATCCCCCTTCCCCCACCCCCGTTTGAATAACCTTCTTATAGATCCGCCCTCGCTCTTAAATCATTACCAAAAGAAAGCCAAGCATCCTGACTTCAAAACAGCGAATATTGCTTGCAAACTCATGTTTAAACAGCTTGCGTTTATACCACTTTGCTTGAAACGGTTGAGTGAAAGTAAAGTGATAAGTGGAACTGTTTTCGGTGTCTTCTTAGACTTTCGGAAGATTTCAACCTCTGGGTTTCACACAGTTTCAGCTTGTAGTTTATTGGAATCATGAACATTCAGGGGACTTTCGAGTAATTTTTTCTCCTCCTCTGCTGTGTTGCTGACCGTGTGAGGACCAGAAATTACAAGTCCAAAGAGATATAGCTCTTCTGATCAAAGCTGATTATTGCTAAGTTTGATAGGTTTTTTCAGAGAGCTGTTTCAAAATGTTAGGGGATTCTCCATTCTCAAAGCAAGTTGTGTTATCATGGTGTCTTTGCTCTTTAAATGGCTTTAATGACGCAATTCTCAGCAACCAAAACAATTTTGATGTTAAAATAGTGAGTTTCTTCTTAATTGAAAAACGATGATACACATAATTATTTTAATTCATGCAAATTCCATAGCTTTGGAATGAAATTTTGACTCTTGTGACAATCTTCATTGAGTTTAATATGTTGACGGGAATCAATGGATGGAGGCATGATCTGGTGGTTAAATGAAGTAACCTTTGGTTCGTTCATATGGCACATAGATTGCGCTCTTTGGGCTGTTAAAAAATTGCTGTGTGTAAGGCGCCGGTCTCCTTGATCGTTTTGGCATAATGGAAAGAACTCGCCACTGTTCATTATGACTGTTTTGGAGGTCAATGTGTAAAATAACTTTTGCACCAATTACAACATTTTCCTACAGGAGCACCAATCAGATGAATATTGCAAGTTTTAACCAATTTTCCCTTTAGATGTAGCTTGCAATGTTGTCTCAAGAAAGTCAGTATTAAAACTGATCTACTCTCATATCATGCCTAATGAATTTTCTTCTTTTTTTTTCCTCAATCAGATCCGAGCTTTGAAACAAGGAATTGAAATTGTTGTTGCAACACCTGGCCGCCTCTTGGACTTGCTGACAATGGGTGTAACAAACCTAAGACGAACAACCTTTGTTGTTTTAGACGAAGCTGACAGAATGTTGGACATGGGTTTTGAACCTCAAATTAGGAAAATAATGGAACAGATTCGAGTAAGTTTCCTATTCAAATTCCATCACCTTGTTCCTATCCCACTTCTGCTAAGCCCAATTCACTTTTTTCAAATTCTATTCAAATATCATCTAATTTAACTAATGTAAGACCTTAAAAGGCCTAACATCGTTTTGTCACTCACTTCATCTGAAACAAATCAAGAATTTTGATACGCCGACTCAGAAGAATTTTGTCTTCTTTTTTTCAGTGAATTGCGCATTTGAGAGAAAAATTAGTAAGAAAGCTTTCTGAAAAGCTTCCAGCCCCATACTATACTCTTATTATAAATGTCAAGCCTATTGCCCCTCAAAAATGTGTTTTCTATTTTCTCGAAAATTGGTAGAAGCGATTTCCCTCCAATTTTGCATGATGATTCCTTAGGGTATTTTAAGAAGATCCCTGAAAAAAAAATTGAAAAATTTGTCAGTGAGAACCTTAAACTGAATTTTAAAAATTAAAGGGGAAACTTATTTATTGTCTTTTACCTTCCCTCCCATATTCGCTCGGTAAACAAGATGTTTCGAGCACTTGCTGGGCTGAACGGAGAAAAAAACTTCGGTTCATATGGAACACCGAGGTCGTTTGGTTCCAGTAACCAAAGTTTTCAGTTAGGAGTACCGAAGTGGTTCAGTAGGAATGAAATGTGGGTCATAGTATTAGTCAAACTTACCGAAACCTTCGGTACTCCTAACTGACGTTCGGTATTCACAACCGAAAACTTTGGTTACTGTATTCGAACAACTCGGTGTTCCGTATGAGCCGAAGTTCAGTTCTTATAACCGAATTTTTTTCTCCGTGTGGATCCTCTTATCTGTCCTGATCCCTGCCTGCTCTCCGTTCCATTGCACTCCATGGAACCACCTCGCATTCACTATAGATCTGAGCATTTTGTCTTGCGCCAACCTCAATGATTTTCATCGAAATACATATTAATTTTGTTCTGATTGTCTTGTCACTGTTTGCAGCCTGATAGACAAGTTTTAATGTGGTCTGCAACATGGCCGCAGGAAGTCCAACGATTAGCGGAAGATTTCTTGGGAGAGTATACACAAATCCAAATAGGATCTACTGGCTTATCAGCAAATCACAATATCAAACAAATAGTGGAAGTTGTTGAACAACACGAAAAAGAAGACAAACTAATCGAACTATTGAAAGAAATTAGCAATGAAGATGAAAAGAAAACAATCATCTTTGCCGAAACAAAGAAAAGAGTAGACGAAACTACAAAATTGATTAAATATAATAGGTAAGTGTTCATAGCGAAATTTTGCATCAGCCTTGTTATTCAAAAACATACCTGACACTTGATCATAGTGAAGCAGAGTTGGGCAACCAGCTAATGAGAAATAATAAAATGAATCCGGCAACACTGAAAACTGGGTTTTGCTACTTGAGTTGAGGGAAGGGAAACATACGGAAGGTATAAATCAATTGTAGAATTATTTGTAGATTAATTTGATTCACTTTATGTTGCCTGACTCACCGAGTAATTTCCGAATAATTTTTGCCCAACTCTGTAGTGAAGTCAAATGAGGAAGTTTTGTTCAAAATTATATTGAGGTTGTAATTTTTCAGAGAATACACATCGGTCCAACTGGTTGCGTACGTTTACGGAAGCAATTATTTTCCCTTCCGAATTTATCCTCTTTCTTACATTATTCGTTTCTGATCTGTATTTAAGGGCTTTGATGCAAGGAGGACACGTGTCCATTGCAGTTTTAGCATTCTCATTTCTACTTTATTTTTTTAAAAGGATGCGAAAATGTATTGTTTCTTGAAAATTTTACTAAAAACATCCAGTAATTCAGAATAGTTCTCTGAAAAATTTACAGCGTTAAACGAGTATCTACTTTCTGTGGAAAGATGAAAGGACATTACCCAAAATCGGCCTTTTTACCCCTGAGAGCGAAATGTGAAATAATTTCAGGGGTGATAGAGGATTAAATCAGCGTTCCGAATCTGGCCTATTTTTTGATTTTGGACGAAGGGAAAGGGGGGGAGGGGGGTCCAAAGGTAGACCCTTCAAATGCCCATAACTTTTGAACGAATAAAGATATGAGAATGTACTTTGCGCGAAAAGATAGATCTTTTAAAGACCTTTCGATTGATGTGTACGATATTTGCCTTATTTTAATTTTTAATCGATTTATCGAAGTTTTTCTGATTTTTTTGAAATCGGGTTTTCCGTTTTTTTAATCGTGGAAGTTTGGCAACGCACGAATCATCACAAATAATTTCCAGGATAAAAGTAGACGCGATTTGCTAAAAAATGGTTCAAACCGCATGTTGGGGAAATGCTTTGAAGCGGAGTTATGAGGGTTCAAAGTTGGCGCTGTCACGAAAAAGGCCGCCCCGAGGGGCGTACTACAGGTGGTAGAAGTTGACATTATCTGTTCTTCCCGTCCAAATGACTTGAAATTTGGTATTCCCGGGTGTTTTTTAACGCTGAATTCAAATTTTGCATCAGTTTTTCAAAATAAAAAAATCCAAGATGGCGGCCGACCAAATTTCCGAAAAAAATGGTCGGCCGCCATCTTGGATTTTTTATTTTGAAAAATTGATGCAAAATTTGAATTCAGCGTTAAAAAACACCCGGGAATACCAAATTTCAAGTCATTTGGACGGGAAGAACAGATAATGCCAACTTCTACCACCTGTAGTACGCCCCTCGGGGCGGCCTTTTTCGTGACAGCGCCAACTTTGAACCCTCATAACTCCGCTTCAAAGCATTTCCCCAACATGCGGTTTGAACCATTTTTTAGCAAATCGCGTCTACTTTTATCCTGGAAATTATTTGTGATGATTCGTGCGTTGCCAAACTTCCACGATTAAAAAAACGGAAAACCCGATTTCAAAAAAATCAGAAAAACTTCGATAAATCGATTAAAAATTAAAATAAGGCAAATATCGTACACATCAATTGAAAGGTCTTTAAAAGATCTATCTTTTCGCGCAAAGTACATTCTCATATCTTTATTCGTTCAAAAGTTATGGGCATTTGAAGGGTCTAACTTTGGACCCCCCTCCCCCCCTTTCCCTTCGTCCAAAATCAAAAAATAGGCCAGATTCGGAACGCTGATTTAATCCTCTATCACCCCTGAAATTATTTCACATTTCGCTCTCAGGGGTAAAAAGGCCGATTTTGGGTAATGTCCTTTACAGAGGAGATAATAAAACACTGTAATGCTAAAGTGCCCTTCTGGCACCCATATCCTCTGAGAAAAATGCACTTCTGCAAGACAGTTTGATGAATATTATCTTGGAGGAAAGTAAGCATGATTCCTGCTCGAGTTGAATTTTGACCAGAGTCTGTGTTCAAAATTTGAGGAGATAAATATTCAAGATAACGGACGTTGATAGTCTGGGAGCACTAGTGATTAAGGAACGTTCAAAATGAGGGAAGAAGTAAGTCAGGGAGTGTCAGTGGCGTCCAAGAATTCGTCTTGCCAATTTGAACGCATGTCTTAGAAAAGAACAGAGAAGGGGGTCTCAAGTGGCTTCAATCCCTGTATCTGTCCTTTTCTAACACTTGTGATCAAATGAGTGATGAGAAAAAGAGACAAATTTCTGGTCCGCAGCATCAACAAAGAAGAGTCTGCATGAAGCTAATACGCTTTAAATTCTACATTGTCAGTTCTTTTTCTTAATTGATTAAAATCCATAAAAATGAAAGGATCGATTGTGCCAATAACTTAATACCTCACAGTGAAATATACCACTATTACCACATTTTTTTACATTGTTCTTATGGGAAGATTTAAGAATGAAAATAATTCACCCCTGCTAGAAACTCCATTTATAGGAGATTCCTCACAAAAAGCATTTATTGTACTTTATTTTCTGTCAATTTGATATCTTACGTTTCTTTTTTTTTTCTCACTTTCAGTTTTAAAGTTGATGGTATTCATGGTGATAGAAGTCAGTTTGAAAGAGAGCGCACTTTAAATAGTAAGTACATCTCTTGTCTTGATTAATCGTTTTTGAAAAGAAAGAAAAATTACGAAAACTGTAAAGCTCTCGCATATTGAACATAGGGTTGACAGATCCTGAAAAGTAGCAGTGCTTGCTCACAAAACGCATCAAAATGCATTGATGAAATACAATTTGATCAAATTTCGAGGGTCCAGGTTCGTGCATTCCTTTTCTGAGTACTGAAGGCTGCAGCAGAGGCACGCTATAATCTTGCAGATTCAACAAAACTACAGTCAACAGCGCTTTGATTTAGCCTGGTGTTGAATGGCGAACACCCTCCTCTTCACTTTCCAGCCTATCCACCCTGTGTTATCCGAACATTGCCATTCAACCGCAGGGTAAATCAGCATTTCTGTGTAGTGCACGATCTCTATTTGTCTCTGAAGCCATTGCATTTTGCAATTTTAAGGTAAATTGAACATAGCAAATTTAAAGTTTTGATGAATCCAATAGTTAATACATTTGAAGACATTATCGAGTGAGGGCTCCAGAGGGCAAAAGAACAAAACTGCTATTTTCTGTATTTTCCACCATGTGCAAGGGTCAGGACCTCACAACTCCCGACACTCACGTGTAGATTGTCTGTTTGATTCTTGAAAATTGACTTTTTGTTTTCCTCCATTTACCTTAATTTTTGCGAAATTCAGAGGCCAGGCAAGATTCGAATGATGGGTTGCTCATTTGAAAAGGATAAAAAGAGTAAATGAATCATTTCATTCACAACAAATTGAACAGGTTCATGGGAAAACGTCCGATGTCCAAAATATTTTTAATGAGTAGACAAATATTAAAAAATAAAAAAAATTAGCAAATTAAAAAATAGAAAAATTAAAGAAACCTGCTAAGACAAGGAAAATATGAGCAAGAAGCCGAGGAAAAATTCTGATTGGGACTTATAAAGACGCAGTGTCTTCTTAAGAGTGATGTGCGCTCACAAAGTCAAATAAAAAAAAAATGGACAACGGACGTTTTCGCATGAACCTGTTCAATTAATAACATGGAAAGAAAAAACAATTTCTTTTTTAAATTTTAGCTTAATTTCCCGAAAATGTTTATACTTATTTGACAAATTAATAACTCAACCATTTCCTCTGTTTCTTTTTACAGATTTTAGGAAAGGACGGATAGATGTTTTGGTTGCGACTGACGTTGCTGCTCGTGGTTTAGGTGAGTCCATCTCTTCTTCCGGATTTCTTGATCCATTTTCCTCTCGGTGTTTATCTTTGTGTCATGGCATTAATTTACGAGTGTAATTTTACATAATTAGAAAACTAAAGTAGAGATACAGTAGAGGCCCCTGCATTTGCAGTAGTTAGTACTCGAGCTAACATTGGATCCAGGGTGCAAACTGTGACTGTTATGTGTGTGGCATGACAAAGATTTAGAGAGATGCAAGGAAACGTTGTAACGTTAAAGGAAAAAATATCACAGTCATTGCATTGTCACTCTCAATATGCAAAATTTCTTCATGCTAGTTTGAGAGGAAAATGAAATCTTGCCTCTTGTGAAGAAATTTTTTGTCATCAGAAGAGGGGGAGGGGGATGCAAGAAAGGAGGGAATACTGTTGGAAGAAAGTGCAATGCTTTAAGCTTTGATTTCTCTGAGCACTTGGCTTTAACTTCGATATCTGCAAAAGCACTGTTTTGAAAACTCTTCGCAATAACTTGAAAAAATATAAGGAAAGGTCTTCATTTTTAAAGTGAGGTGTAAAAATTTGAAAAATCTCCTGAGAAACAAGACCTGGGCCTGGGCGAGGTTACCATCATCGTTTGCCAAGTAGGGCATTTTGAACCTCTGCAGTAGATACCCAAAACTCACATTTCATTTCTACTGACAGTTTTTTTGTTACATCTAATTTCAAGGCCCAAGATGCCCTCCGTATTCTTTGCATCTTTTTAAATGATTGAACTATCATAGTTTATTTGCTCTTCTGAACCTGTGAATTTTCCTCATCATACTCTCTCCAAGTTTTCATTCGTACTGAAGTAATTAAACAAACTCCTGCGAAAACGTCCGACGTCCAAAACATTTTTATTGAGAAGACAAGTATTCAAAAAAATAAAAAAATGAGCAAATTAAAAAATGAAAAATGATGGAAAATTGCCAAGACAAGGTAAATAAGAGCAGAAGCCGAGGAACAAGTCTGATCAGGACTTATACAGACGCTGCGTCTCCTTAAGAGTGATGTACGCCCATGAAGTCAAATGAAAAAAAATAGACAACGAACGTTTTCGCTTGAGCCTGTTCAATTGACCTTTAAAAGGCCAGAATGATGTAAGGGTTCCCAGATGATATGTCCACAGCCTTTATGTCCAAAACTTTTTCGTCCAAAATTTTATATGTCCAGTTATATTTTTGTCCTATGTCATTTCGTCCAAACATTCGAATGTCCAATAAACTACAATGTCCGCGAATATTAATGTCCATGTCCAAAAAAATGTCCAAAGGTTCATATTTAATGAACAGAAGTATTCCAGTACAATTTTTGTATTCTTGTCTTCTTTAGAAAGATTAAAATAAATCTTCATGGGAAATCCATCAGATGATTTGAACAAAGTACCTACCTGTTGATTAACCTACTTGTTGATCGAACTAGTTTACAATAGGTTGCGAGGGTTATGAGTCAATAAAAAAAAAAAAAAAAAAAAAAAGATACATTTGCATACTGATCGCTTGCAAAATTCATTTGCTCCTTAGACTTTCCAAATTTGTGGACTTCATTTTATAGACTTCTAATCTCTGGACATATTAATATTGGCCTTTTCTTCTTTTGGACGTTTCCTCTTTAGACCTAATTTTTTGGACTTAAGTGTTATGGACATTAGTTTTTGTACTTAAAAGTTTTGGACGTAAAAATGTGGACATATCATCTGTGTATCGATGTAAGTTTCAAACAAATTTTTGATCTGTTAATGAAGGGAGATAGAGGTTTGTAACTCCGCAGCATGTTGTCTATGGCAAGTTAGCCAAATTGTTTCACTAGTGCTTGTTCACGTGAATCCTCCCTGATGCATTTTCAGATGTGCTAATTGATAGCGCCAAGTATTCACCACCTTTCGATTCACAATGAAAATCTGTAAATCTAGGTAATTACTTTATCCAAAAAATCAGATTGTCACGCCCTCCTTTTTAGTTCAAAAAACGCGTGTGCCGGAAAGATTGCATCAATGTCAAAAACAATAGCTAAAACTACGAATCTCCAAAAATCTCAGATGGATATGATGCAATCAATTCATGATTTTCAGAGATGGGTAGTTTCATCTTCAACTCAGATTATTTTTGCAACCTTCTTAGGGCATGCATTCTTGTAACCAATCTAAGATGCTGGACGATCCGAGTTTTTGATGAAAGTTGTTTCATTTGTAGTTTTTCATCTTTAATGGAATGGTGAGAAAATGTTATCCTTCAAGGATATAGCAATGCTATGGTTGAGCGGGCAAAATAAACTTAAAATCTAGTCTCTGGGATTAAAAAACCACTTTCATTAATTTGTTAGATACTGGCAGTTGGATTTTGAGTGGCTGATCCATTCTGAACTTCAATTTTTACTAATAGCAAAGGTTTCCTAACTTTGGCCAATTTTTCGTTGTTGAAGTTCCCAGATTGTAAGAAATAGAGTCTTAATTGAAATTTCAAAGAGAAAACTGAAGCTCTTCTCAAAATCAGCGACTTAAAACATGCAGGTTTGCTCATTCAACTTCCGTAATCTAAGGAATTTTATTTTAAAATTAAAATTTTCAAAGAAGAAGGTGTCAAGAGATTGGTGCATTTGTGGACATTGCTTTGTCTTAATCGATGCCTTTAGAGGGTTTTAGTAGTGGCGACGAGCGTTCCAAACAAAGACAGTTTGTCTCTCTCGCTCTCACGTAACCCCCATGTACTGCCATCTCACTCTAATTTCAAAAATTGTATATTGAGACATCTTTAGTGAAATTTTTTGGCTGAAATAAATTCCTTGAGGCATTTTAATGCGATTTTGATAACAATATGTCGTTAAACAAGGCCCTGTATATGAATTTCGAAACTAGAAAGAGATGGATATACATAGGGGTCACGGGAGAGTGAGTGAGATAGTTTAGAATGCTACGCGAGTTTTATCACATTTGATTGCGACCGATGAGTGCATTGTTGTGGTTGGTGGCTAACCATTGACTTTGCACTGAAACCGTCTATTCATGGCAAACATTCAGAACCATGTATTGGCTATTGACGTAGCTGAAACTACATCAGTGAGGATTCACCCTAAAATTCCGTCGCTGGGCTCAATTTTCTCAATTAATGTCACTCCTTTCCTACTAAGCGCCTCATTTATGATTCATTTCATTGTTTGTATTATTTACATCAGCTTGAAGGGAATGATGAAGTGAATAAACCTAAATGGAAGTGCCTCTGTCTGCTCCCTTGTTCTATCAGTCGCTTTGAACAAATCCTTCAACAATGGAGCGGGGCGGGCGGAGGCAGTGTAAAGTAATTGCATTTGGCCAGGCTCATCATTTCCATCTTGTCCGCTACATTTCTCGATCTCGGAAAGTGTCATCGCTGCTGTTGAAGTCCCCGAATGGCATCTACCTCACAAAGATGTTTGATGAGCAATTGCCAATATCCTCGGTTAGGAAAAAAGAAAAGAAAAAAGTCAAAATCAAAATGCACTGTGCTCCTGGTATTGGTCCCGTCAGACGTATTTTGAACGGGATCAGACGAAGCTTATTAGTTGACACGAAAGAAAAGCTACCAGGATATGATTTTGAATGAGTGAGTGTTTCATATTTTATTTACGGTTGCATTCTATCTTTTAATTGTGAGTTTAAGTATAGATAAAGTGATTTTTATGCTTTGTTTTTTCAAATTTAATTTCGGCTTCAAAAAACTTGAGCAAATTTAGTGAGGATTGAGAATTCATTTTGAAATGCTGTCAATTTGATTGGTGGCAGGTATTTGTTCCTAATAAATCTTTAAAAAGGGTGATTGAGAAATGGAGGGATTTTTTCCCCACACGGAAAAAAAAGATTAGTGAAAATAACCATACGGATACCTGATTTTGGCACCTGCTAGATGTTATGGTAATGTTAACCAGAAGTATACTATGTTTCGACTAGGTACTAGGTGATGTTACCTGATTGCATGTCGAATTTACTCAAAGTATCGGTAAATGTACCATACTTCTGGTCAAGTTTACCATAACATCTAGCAGGTGCCAAAATCAGGTCTCCGTATGGTTATTTTCACTAATCTTTTTTTTCCGTGCATTATTCTTTTTGAAGGGGAATGCTATCCAATGAAAGGAACAGCGTACTTCAAAAGTAAACAAAATGAATTGAAAAAAAAAATAATTGAAATGCTGTAATCAAAATAATTCTTGGCATTCACCTTGATGCGCTATTATCGCTTGAAATAAGGTCCCCTTTTTATACACGGAGTACAGAACGGGTCAAAGTTGCTCGCTGTTACTGAACCAAAACCTACCTGTCATTCCGTCAGCTGAGAATAATGTTGCTAATGCTCTCTTTTTAGTGGAGGTGATATAAAAAAAAAATTATTGGAGCCTCCCTTAATTTTCCACGCCTGTCCACTGATCGAACCTGTATTTTTGGGTTTTCGTCCACTTTAAAATTATTTGTGTATCTGAGCTTTTGGATCTTTTAAACTTTGCCGTGTCAAATGCAAAATCAATTGCATTTGCAGGAGCTTTGTGAAAGAGCTGTTATAGACTGTTCTAGCGATGACGTCATCTGGTGAGAAAGTCTGTTGAGTGTTTCCAACTATCTCTCTCACTCTCACGTGACCACTCTATGTTGTTGTTTCTATGTCTCTCTCTATTCTTAAATTGTATTTAGAGACATTTTTTGTGAAATTTGTTAGCAGAAATGAATTTCGCAAGTCATTATTATTCAATTTTGAGAAGAAAATTTTGTTGGTTAAAGACCCTGTGTATGAAATTTGACACTTGTAAGAAATGGCTATGCAGAAGGGTCATGGAAGAGAAAGAGATTGTTCGGATACTAGGCAAGCGTGTCACAGTTGATCGCAACCAATGAGTGTCTAGTTGGCAAACAGTTAACTTCTGTAACACTGCTCTGAAACTGTCTATTATAGATATGAGACAGGAAGAGAGTCAATCTGTAGATGGATGTCACAGAAGTTGAATCAAAACTTTTCGATTGCTCGTGCATTAATTTTCTTTTCCAATTCGGTAACCAAGGAACTGCTACCAGGGTCGGACTGGCCAGGGCCGCTAGGCCGCGATCGCGGCCTAAAGTTTCGCTTTTAGAGGCCCAAGGGGGCCCCGCAGGGACCTTCGATGGGGCCCCCAAATGGATAAAATGGACAAATTTAGGAATGAAAAACAGAATAAAGTATCAAAGAAGACAGTAAATAGATTACTCTAAAGGAAAACCATTGTAAGCTAATTCAGATTGCTTAATATAAGGATCGAAAATGCATCGAGACTGGCCAAGTCCACTCTAGTCCAAGATGCGGACAGACATTTGGAAAATCTGGGGCCCCCAAACGTTTAAAAAAGGAGCCTTCGAATGGGTAAAAACGGGGCCCCAATCGGGTGAAAAACGGGGCCCCCGATCGGGTCAAAATGGGGCCCCCAAACGGGTTAAAAACGGGGCCCCGAACGGTCAAAACGGGGCCCCTTAGTCCCTCAAAAAGTGTCGAAAGAATAAACTGGGAAGAAAATAATAAATACTGGCAAGAAAAACGAAAAAATGACAATTCGTGTAATTGCAAGCGAGAGGCGAGTCTTAGGAGTCTACCATTATGTCTTATATTTTTTAAAAACAAGTTTTCCTCTTTTCCTTCTTTTCAAAATCAAAACTTGCTAAAATGTTATCTCTATCTCATAAATAATTACTCGGTTCTCTCACAAATGAAACCCTAAAAAACTCATTAAAATTGGGTTTTTAGGACGTAAAATCTATATATATAATTTCCAAGCTTAATGGAAATTCCCGTCGATCCTTTGGACCGTTCCGGACAAGTGCGGTATCGATCGATGCGGCTCAGTACCAGGATTGTGGGAAAAATACCAGCGGTGCTGTTCAGAGCCATCTTCTCTCTCGAAAATCAAAAAAACTAAGAATACTATAGGCGTAATGAGTGGGAGGGAGACAGTCGCTGTACCTCTGTAATGTGCGCGAGAGAGAGATATACCATTTGTTTTTAAGCCCTGGTCGGTCACCTAGCGACGCTAAATTTTTTTACGTCGACAGCTGATATTTTGGGTGCATCGACACTATATGTACGTAGAGAGGTGACTCCGTGGACTGTAGATCTGTAGGCATGATCTTCATTTTTAAGGTTATTTTTTTTACCCTTGATCATTACTTGACATGCGTTTGTTGATACTCTCAGCTGATGCTTGTGATTTTGTGCGGTGTAGGTCGGTCTGTGATATTTATGTCGATGATAAGTTTTTAATATTTTTTACAGAGACAAATAAAGAGCTCCAGCACCAGAGACAAATGAGATCCTGCACAAAGCATGCGACAGGTGTCCACTTTTCTGGCTCAATTTTTGTCGGAACTCATCGAAACAACAGCCAACATTCACCTATTGTTGACTGATGAGCGCGTAGTTTGCATTCGCCAAGCAAAACCTGTTTCCGTTTCCGGGACCGCGGACCAATCACAGCCTTTTGTTGAGCTCACCATTCAACATTAGGCGAAGGTTGATTGTTGAGGCCGATGAGTCCCGACAAAAGTAGTTCAGGAAAAGAGGACACCGCGCACAACCACGGGAAAAATGGGGAATGCACGGTCTCTTTTTGTCTCTGCCCAGCACACCGTATGCTTCCCGTCTTAAAAAGTGAAGCAAGTTTAGCGGTCACAGTTTTGTTCGGGAGTCACCGGCTGCAACAATAAGCAGTCAAAAACTGTTGAACTGTTGTTATAATTAAATTATTAACAAAAACAGGTAACAATGGCCGCGAAGCGGCCACTAGCCTCTAGTTTTCAAAATTTTCCGGGGGAGGGCCCCCGGACCCCCCGTCAGCACCTGGAGGGTATTCCATACCCCCACACCCCCCGGTAAGTGAGACACGTGAAAACAGATGGCGTCACTTTACCCCCCCCCCCCCCCCCCCCCCCAAGAATGATTATCTAACTCCACCACCGAAGATTATAAGTTACTTTATCCTGGACTAGAAGCCGCAGCCGAGCATATGTTCTAGCTGATATTTCGGTGGGTATAAAAAGGACCAAGAGAAACCCACTGCGATCTGGATCCTTTAATAAGTTTACGTAATAACTAAAAAATGAGAAACAGAGAACTTTAATTATCAGTTGAAAAAAAGCGTAAAAAACTGCTTCGTTTTAAGTTAATTTTTAAAAAATGGTCTGAGGGGGCCCCAAAATGGAGGGAGGGGCCCCCAAATTGACCGAGCGGCCCAACATTTAGAGAGCCAGTCCGACCCTGACTGCTACATCAGTATCCGGCTCTTCAACAGCATTCTAAACCAAGAGGAAATAGCCACGCCAAGTGCTGACGAATGACCAGCTCTCATTCAGGTTTCCCAATAAACTTTCGCCAGAGTCACCACAATCGGGATTGATCTTTTATCCATAAATTTTTGCCTTCTCCTTTTTCTCTATGTCTCTTTCACACAAAACACTTGCTACTTTGAGAGAAGTAAAGGGTGGCATTTCTCACGCTTTCTTGAATTTTCTTTTCTTTCTGCTTAATCTCCCTTTTGGTCAGTTTATTAATGTTGTATTTCTTACCTTTGGCTAAATTTCTCATTATGAACCCGATCTTGAAATCTTTTTTCTCTAATTTGTGTTCTCATTTTTTACGTCATAATTTATTGAGTCTTATTCATTGCATTCCCCCTAATTTTTCTTATTTTTTTTTTTAAACAACAGATGTAGATGATGTTAAATTTGTGATAAACTATGACTTCCCCGGTGCGACAGAAGATTACGTTCACCGAATTGGCAGAACAGGCAGATCGAATCAAACAGGAACTGCATACACATTTTTCACTAGGAAGAACTCAAAGCAAGCTGCTGAATTAGTGCCAATTTTGGAAGAAGCCAATCAAGAAATTGACCCGAAATTAAAGAATCTTGCCGCAAGAGGAGGTCTGTATTAGTTGTCTTATTAGGGGGCATTTACATGTTCAATGTCAAGCAATTTTCCATGTGTTTCCCAGTGCCTTTGTTTGTAGAAAAGAAATCTAGTAAAGAAACTTTCAAATGTCTAAAAATGGAGCCTTATAATAGAGGTCCAAATTGGAAATTTATGTGTTGCTTGGAAATTTATGTGTTGCTTGTTATTTTGTACAATGATATGCTAGTCTTGACATATGCATTGGTTCGAGGCGCTTTGAGAGTGCTTTCTTTTTTTTGCATCTGAGGCACATGAGGTTGGCGCGGCAGTGAATGTGTCGGTTGTTTGTTGTCTCAAAAAGAGACTGGAAGCTGATTTTAGGTTCTGTGAAGTCCACAGCGTCAGAATTGGATGTCAGCTTAGTATTCTGTAAATCTTGCGTCAGTTAGCTGACAACGTATTATTTCATAAGTGGTCTTATTTGTCACTGAATCTGTTGCGGGTTCTCTTATACTTTGCGTTGAATTTGAAACTCTTTGGACTCAAGTCTTTTGTTTTCTTGTTTGTTTCTGTAAAGAAAGTAAATGAAGATAAATACTTACATTTCATCGAAATTAAAGCTCAAGTCAATATAGCATTAAGAACTAAAGATTATTTGTTGCCAACTTCAAGGGTTGGAATACTGTTCATGAGAAATGGCAGATGGTAAATTGGCTTGGTTACTGTACAGTGGATGAGTTTGTATTTCTGCGCACTGACTTCAATGCGTAGAGATGCGAATGAACCTGCAACGCAGGAAAACCGGGTGAGTTGTCTTCTGTCATCTTTCGTGAAATGACCTCTACCTGACCAGTAATTTTTTTTTTTTTTTTTTTTTTTAACATCTGATCAAAATGCTCCTTTAAAAACCACAGATGTTTTATAAGAGCAATTTTACTTGATGTTATTTATTTTATTAATGTGAAATTTTGTGCTTGTTTTCTTTCAGGTGGATTTGGTGGTCGAGACAGGCGGTGGGGCTCATTCAAAAGTCGAGGTGGTGGTGGAAGATTTGGCGGCGGTGGTTTCAGGGGAAACAGTGGCCGAGGATCTTGGGGTGGCAATAGAAACGGCGGTGGCGGCGGAGGAGGAGGAGGTGGTTGGAGTGGAAGTGGGGAAAATAAACGAAAAACGTAAGTCTCTTGTTTTACTGAAAAGCTTTCTGCTGGATGAAAGGACTTTATGCTAGAGCTTGTAGAAAGTGGTCTCTGGTAGGGTTTACCGACATCCCCCCCCCTCAAACAATGCCCATTGGGCACTCTCTCCTCTGTCTATTTATAGTAAACAAAATAATGTAATAACTTTTCCCTCTTACTTCAATGCATTCGGTACAAGTGAATTTTGCCGAAATGAAATGTTGGAGGGGTTTATCGATCATTTGTTTATCTGAGGTATATAATTAATCAGTACTTGTCATCATTTTAAGAAGGTTTGGGAGGATTGAAAGTAGAGTCCTTGCGTATGAATGAGTCTCCACCTGCGGTTCCATCTTAGATAGGCTGCAGAAAAGTGAAGAGAAAAATGGGTTTGTAGAGCTCAGGAGGCGCATGTGTTTTTGATTATTATCTTAAAAACACACATATCATGTTTTCTCAAAAGATTAGGAGCTCCTGCACAGGGATTTTACAAGGTACATGGGAGAAAGTAAAAAAAAAAAAGAACCGGTCTGTAGAGTCTCCTTGGAATCTCTGCCCCTCTGGCTGTATCTTGTAGGGCTGCAGTTTGGCGCACAATTATATGCATTTTCCCATTTAACTCAATGTAAAATTTTTGAATTTCCTGCCAAATATGGCAGCACTGGTGTCTTGACTCTTTCATACACAGAGACTCTGGTTGAAAAGAAAAATAAAGAGTGGAACTTAATGACCACCCAAACTAGCAAAGCATTGACATTTTATACCATCTAAGGTGTTGAGTAAATCATTTCAACTGAGGTTGAATGGAGCACCATTATTTGCTATCATTTCGATGGACTTTCCAAAGAGTTGAGGACGAAGGAGTTGTAAGTGAGACCTATCGATCTGAAAAACTAAAAATAAATCTAGTTATTTTCATGATATATTTTACAGTAAATGCTGGGTGGAAAGTCCAAGGATTGAATCCTGCCTAAGCTCTGTAGTGTCATTCCCTCCCCCTCCTCTTTTTTTTTCAACCACCTTTAATGACATTACCAAAGAGTTAACAAGAGTTGTAGCTGCATTGAGAGCTAGCGTGGTCAATGCTGATAAGAGTCAGCTTCTGATTGGCTGAAAATGGAGGGAAATCGTGGGTCCAAACTTTTTTTGGCCTTATGGAAATTAACACGGGGTTTTCGTTCTGGGCTTGTTTTCTCGAAACCTGTGCAAAATTGACCCGTTGCAATAATATGAGCTGATTTAGCAGAATTTCCTCATCAAATCGATGGGTTTTAAATACCAGTTTCTCAGTTGAAAAGTACAGGTAATAAAGGGTCACTCGACACACGCCAAGCATGAAAACACACTATTATTTGTACTTTTCAACTGAGACCGTCTTTTCGAATTTTCAATTAACTGGTCCTTATAACCTATCAATTTGTTAAGAATATTCTGCTAAATCGACTTGTATTATTGTGACGGGTCTATTTTGCACAGGTTTTGAGACTAACGGCCTAGAACGAAAACCCTGTGTTAATTTCCATAAGGCCGAAAAAAGGTTGGATCCAAGCTACAGGCAATCAGAGGCCGGCCCGCGTTTTCCGATCGCTTATCTGCGTTGACCACGCAAGCCTGCTATTTCATTTCGACTCTTGGTTACTCTTTAGACATCACCTAAAAAATACTCCCAAGTATTCCTTTCTAAGTACCTCTTCCCTGTATCTATCTTCCTGTATCCTGTATCTATGTATGCCTGTATCTTCCTGTATCTATTCCTCTTTCCTGTATCTGTTTGAATAATCAAACAACTACATATTTGCGACCAATTAATAAACGTAACGGATGAATGAGGTCACAGTAAAAGTGCTTTCAACTCTTTATACAACTTCTAATTTTGTATTGCAATTTTCTCTTTGTTTCAGGTTTGATGATTGAATATGATCTAAGATCCCAAAGTTTCGTTGTTCTGTCCATCTTTGATTCTCTTCGTCCACCGTCAACGTGCGTGAAGAAGATTCTGGAGCCCCTCCCATGTTTAAAAAATTGTTATTGAAGTAACAATGCACTTATTTTCTATTTCATAATCAGTTTGTATATTTTGCTTTTATATTTGATTATTTCCCCCTCCTCTGGTTCCTTTTTCTTTTTAGACATAAGGTCTAAATCCAATGTGTTAATCATTTTATCCCATTCTCTGGTGTCAAAAGTGATTAAATCATGATTTTTCTTTTTATCGAAATTGTGTCATTTTCTCTTTTTATCCATCCCTTCAGCGACCTCTTCATTTCAGTAAACTTGCAATCTGTAAATTTTTCTTTGCTTACAACTTAAAATGCCAGAAACATGACTTTTCCTGTAAGTGACTTGTAGCACTATCCATCAGATTAAAATCTGGAAAAGTTTCACCTGCAATCACCTTAAGGTGATTCTATGGCAAACTCCCGAAAATTTTAATCTGATAGATGGCGTTACTTGTCGCTGGCTCCAAAAATAGCCGTTTTTTGACAGTTTTTGGCTGTTTTCTTTTAACAGACAAACAAGAGACGAAAAATCGGAATGTCAGCACCTGCTTAATTTTTTGCTTGATTTTTTGAGTCATAAATGGGCCAAATTGGTTCTAAAATACAGGCGAAACTATGCAAAGAAAAAATCAAGTGTAATTTGGAGTTGTATCACCAAAGATTACAGGTGAAACCGAAACCCGGGTGAGAGACGAGCACGTAGCTAAGAAACGTTCTAAGAGGGCTAAAATAAAAAACAGGCCATATTTAGACTTCCCATGAATAGCTCTATCAGCCCTGAAAAAATGAAGGCAATCCATTTACAGCACATTCCTTGTGGGCAATGAAACAACCTCTTTGACCAGTTTACATAAATTCATTAAAATTTTAGCCGAAAACTGTTGACACTTAGAGCAGTGTGACGTGGTGTGTTGAAAGTTTAAAGCTACCTACATAATTGAAAGGAATCACCTTAATGGAAAGCGATCAAAATCTCCCCACCGCTGCAAGGATTATCTTTATTCATGTACAAAAAATATTATTCATCCATTACAATGAAATTCGTCCTTAAAAATAAAAATAAAAATAAAATAAATACAAATAAGTAGTAATTAAAACAAGTCATTCTCTTTCCACACGTTCGACATCTGAACATTTATCTACGTAGTATTTCCATGACCTCTGGGGTCCAATGCGCTCTGTCAATTCGTAACATAGTTCAAACTTTTCATCATCCAAATGTTTCACACTTGCTATCAGATTAGAGATCAAGGATTGCATTATGCGGATCTTGCGTACTTTTTGTGACAGACTCCTGACTTTACTGGAAAACAAGTAAAAAACGGGAATTACAGAAGCGAAGTAAAAACAAAGTAAATTAAAAAATAGTGAAAGTCTTGATGTAAAGGACAAGGACTCATTGGGCGGATACAAGAAATTGCCTTTCTCTCTCTGTGGGTGTTTGAGCACATGCGTTAGACAATAGCAGTGGGGGCCATCACGTGACTTAAGCCCCTATCTCCGTCTTTTTCTAACACATACGTTCAAATGGGGAAAGAGAGAGACAGACAAATATCGGACAAAATCCGCCCATGCAAGGACTAGGATGAAATTGATAGCAACCCTTCAGCCGTTACTAAGTGTTACAAATTGCAGGTAAATTTGTCCACTCGTTGACAAAATTTGGCTACGCTCCCCATATGCTGACATTGACAAGGACAGTTTTCAAAGACTCGGACCTAGAACTCAGGGTTCACTGTAAAAAATGTGCCACCTTTTTGGGGAGTGCTTTTCAGATGTGAAAGCAGAAGTCAAGCTGTAGTCATCCGCAAAATCTGAGAAGTTAATCCTTCATAAAATTGAAGGGGAAAAAAAACTGGTTGGAGGGAATTCTTAATTAGGAATGGGGCTACTGCTAATTTTGGCTGTAAGCGAAAGAACAGAAACCTTATGAGTAAAATCCAGCAAAAATTACAATTAGGAATGGGGCTACTGCTAATTTTGGCTGTAAGCGAAAGAACAGAAACCTTATGAGTAAAATCCAGCAAAAATTACAATTAGGAATGGGGCTACTGCTAATTTTGGCTGTAAGCGAAAGAACAGAAACCTTATGAGTAAAATCCAGCAAAAATTACAATTAGGAATGGGGCTACTGCTAATTTTGGCTGTAAGCGAAAGAACAGAAACCTTATGAGTAAAATCCAGCAAAAATTACAATTAGGAATGGGGCTACTGCTAATTTTGGCTGTAAGCGAAAGAACAGAAACCTTATGAGTAAAATCCAGCAAAAATTACAATTAGGAATGGGGCTACTGCTAATTTTGGCTGTAAGCGAAAGAACGGAAACCTTATGAGTAAAATCCAGCAAAAATTACAATGAGCACATGGAAGAATTACGAAATCCACTCACAGACTCACAAATGAGGGTTCTCTTCCGTGCGTTTCTGTAGAGCAAGTGACAAATTAGACAGACATCCTCAATGATGCCTGCGTTGCTCTGCCATTTAAGAGCTAAGAAGGCGGAGCTATTAACTAGCAAGAATAAACTATTCAATTGCTTACAGCTAAAGTTCCCAAATTTTACTGGATAAATCGATTGTTCGATTAATTTTTTAATGATTGAAATATTTGAACTTATCGATCTTTTGATTAATCAGTTGAGAGGAAATCGATTAATTTGGGAACCAATCAATTGATTATTGATCAGTAATCTGAACACCCTAGTCTGATGTTCTCGGACTACTTTCACTCTCTTTGAAAGTTTTAATTACATCAACGCAGAAATTAATAGATTGGGGGAGATACCGGAATTGAAAACTTACTGGCTTTTGGTATCTTGTTGGCTATCAGTAATCTTGACAGCGTTCACAATCCTAGCAGCTCCTTCTGAAAATTTCAATTGCAGATCATCAACTTCCTGTCTTGCAACTTCGATCTCCTTAGTTTTTATCTGCAGTTCATGTGATTTCTTCCTCAAATATAGGAAATGTGCGTCAAAATCTCTGAGAGGAGCAAAAAAGGGGTAGAAAATAATACCTACTCATTAATAAATTAAAATAGAGAATGTCTTACACACTGCAAAGAAATTTAAATGCATTAGGATTGGTCATTCAAGTTCTATGACTTATTTTAAGGTGATTTTATGGCAAACTCCCGAAAATTTTAATCCGATAGATGGCGTTACTTGTCGTTGGCTCCGAAAATAGCCGTTTTCGGCTGTTTTCTCTGAACAATCGAAGAAGAGACGGAGTGTCAGCACCTGCTTAATTTTTTGCTTGATTTTTTGAGCCACAAACAGGTCAAATTGGTTCTAAAATAAAGGCGTAACTATGCAAAGAAAAAATCATATGTAATTTGGAGTTGTATCAGTAAAGATTACAGGTCAAACAGAAACCTGTAATCTTTACAAATACAACTCCAAATTACATATGATTTTTTCTTTGCATATTTACGCCTTTATTTTAGAATCAATTTGGCCCGATTTTGGCTCAAAAAATCAAGCAAAAACTCAGCAGGTGCTGACAGTCCGATTTTTCGTCTCTTCTTCGGTTGTTCAGAGAAAACAGGCGAAAACCATCAAAAAACGGCTACTATCGGAGCCAGCGACAAGTAACGCCATCTATCGGATTAAAATTTTCGGGAGTTTGCCAGAGAATCACCTTAAAATAAGATATTTTTGTTTACAACTTTTGTTTATGACTTGAAACATATTGTACGTACTGTATTTGTATTTGTTTTTTTTTTTTTTTTGTATTCTTGCAGTTATATTTTGAGCAAGAAAGATATTACAGTAATTTTAAATCTCCAGGAGTGAGATCGAGTTGTAGGTACTATGGCCTTCAAAAAGAATTCCTCTCATCGAAACGGTTCTTGATTTTGTTGTTCATTAGTTTTCAAAGAGATTTAGATTTTGCTAAGCATACTTTCCACAAGGCAATGCTGTTAGACTCTGAAATACCTGAAAACTGCAAAAATGTTTAAAATTGGTCAAGGAATGGAAGAGTGAAAATTTCTATCAGGATACTTTCTTTTGAAAGTCATAGTACAGTTAAACGATCAAGAACTCCAACAAATGAAAATCATGGATTACAACTTAGATTTAGTAAACAGATTCGTTCCGCTTTATACTTCTCAGTTTAAAGAATTTCTGCCAGTTATTCGATGCTCTAGTTGTAAAGATAATTTTATCCTTATCGATGAAGACTGGAAATTATTTAAATAGTAAATACAGCAAAACTTTTACCGCATGAGAACTATGCAGAAATGTGCCTACAGATTGCATGAAACATGAGGAAATTTCAAAAAAAGAAGAGTAAGCAAAGAGAAAAAACGAAACTTCCAACATTTTGAAGTTTTGAGGAAACTGCAAGGGAATCTTATGAGAAATTAGTCTTGGAATTCTTTCTCGATCAGAATTCTCTCACTTTACAATAATCCTCATACACATTCTTTCTTACACTGAAAAAACACTACGGTCTATATAGGTTTACCGAGGCTTGTAGCCCGCTACTTTCAGTGATAGAGTCTGTAATCACGGGTTGCACCGCCGAATATTACGGGCGTCACAACCGTAATCCCTCAGTAAACCTATATAGTCCGTAATTTACGGTGTCCAATACCATATCGATTTTTCAGTGTACGACAAAAAAGTCTTGATTGAGGTTCTCTTTATTTGAAGTTCCTTTGTTAACATATTTTTACAATTCCTCCAGTTTTTTGCCAATTGTTCTTTTTATATTTATGAATCCCATGAATCCTGTGAGTACTTATGGAATTAAACAAATAAATAAATAACTAAACATCTAAAGCTCCAATAAAACTTACATATCTCTGAGTTCATTAACATGGGGCCCATTACTTTTGATGAGGGAATGCCAAAGGATTTGTGCAGTGACAGCTGTGAGTTGAAGCCGGGACTGAGCAAAATGCTTCATGATCCCACAAGTTTGCAGGTCATCCACTGCTTTAGCATACTCCAAGTTTGTGAGCATGCTTTGATTTTCAGTTGTGTAGTAAGATTGCATAAGACTTGCTGCAGAAACAAATGTAAGATTAGCAAAGGAAATAAAAAAAAATAACATGAATACGTCTGTGCAATTTGAGATCTTAGAAATTCAGTAGGGGTGTGGTGTGTGTGGGAATCCAAGTTTTCTTTAATACCATTTCAAGTCTTGAAGTCAAATTAGTCCAAATTTGAACCTGAATTAGCGCACTACAAATATCAAAACATCAACTTTAAAGTGCGGTGCATACACTTGCATTCATTAAAATTGTAATTAAATTAAGTAATTAAAATCAAGAGAAAAGCTTTTGTTTCATGAGTTACCTTCTCTATTCTATTCTACAGATAGATTCCTGTTCGGAGTTTAATTTTATGTTTATTCATCCCATAATGCACCTTGGAACAATCATTTCATTATTTCTATTTAAATGGCTATATGGGATTCCAATCATTTCACTATTTCTATTTAAAAGGCTATATGGGATTCCGCAGAGGAAATAAGCTCTACTGGGAACCAGCATAATAATATTATAACTAACTCTCAAGATGTTTGAGAGCTTTCACATCGTCATTTTCATAGGGGAGAGAATTTGACTGAAAATTTGAAACTCCTTAAGATGTCGTGTCATTATTAATGACCTGATTCCTGATTAAGTTTCCTTACTTATTTTGTTGTTCTTTTCTGCTGTAATAGCTGTTAGTAAGGAAGGAAGTAGGTAGGGTAAAACAAAAACAAGAAAATGACACGACAGATTTTTGAATCCAATTTCTTTTTGGGATTCGAAATACGCAGATTAACTTCTTAAAATTCAGGGTTATAGTTTTGTCAAGCTAGGCAGGTCAACTTTTGGAGCATCGCAGTCAGTGAAATCTCACTCCTACTTCTACTTTCACAAACGGCGACAACAAAGCAGTTTTGCAGCTTTTTAAATTAAGAAAATATCAATTCAAATTTTGAGACACTCTGCAAATTTTTTTTTAAATAAAGTGGACGATTGGGGGGGGGGGGGGGGATTTAAACTAAGAGTACCATCTCAGTGACTTAAGAGAAGATGAAGCTAAGGATCGGTGGAGTAGCCTGCAATTTGGCAACATTGCATTTTGTCCATTTAAACCCATGTAAAAGTTCGAATGTGAAGGTGTTCACCAAACACCCAATGTTTCGATATTTTTCGACAGTTTAAATGGACGAACTGCAACGTTGCCAAATTGCACCCTACGCCACTTCTAAGGATGTAGTAAAAAGCTACTACCGTCATGAAAAGGGCATAATGGGGGGGGGGGGGGGGGGGGGGATGCAGAAAGAGGGTGAGAGGAGCATTGAATACTGACCATGTTCTTCATTTTTTGACCGAAGTAACCAAAGCCTGGATTTCAACAAATTTTTCAGAAATTTTGCGATACGTAATTGTTCTCTAGTGTTTGCGATCTCGCTAGAGCCAGACCGTCTGTAACTTGCACTACTGATACTGTGTGTCACGCTCAATGCCGTGCAGTTCATGATTACTTCTTAATTCTGAAAAGAAAGGATCGAGATGATGTAATGCATTATACAAATACTAGTGCACGCTTCTTATCAGATGTTAATAAGACGTAAAGTCAGTTATAATGTGGGGAAATAGTTTCAGTGGTTGTGGAGACTGGAGAGGTCAGCATCAGAGACACATATTATCACAGAATAATACAATCAGAACGGAAACTCCCATAAGAGCCAATGGAAGCAAGTTTGAAATTTAACGGCACCAATAGGCAACGCTGTGGTCCTATATCCCAACATGGCGGACGAGTGTGGTTTGTGTTGAAACTCATTTATTTCTATAAATTCTGGAAAGAAATCTTAAGTTTCCGGCCTCACTTTTATTCTAATGGCATTTCAGAATGAAAATTTCGTGGATCATGTCCTATATTGCTTTTTTCAAGCGCGAATCCAGATGTAAACATCCTATATCCCAACATGGCGGACGCGAAATGAATTTGCTTCAAAATCCGACAGAGTTTCCGTTCTGATTGTATTATTCTGTGATATTATATCCATCAAAAGCCTTGAGTTGAAAAGAAATCATTACATTTACGGTTCGTGTAATTGATCTACATTCAGGGACCAAATAATATTGCGGCTTGACAGTCCCCCCAGAAGACGTTGGATGGTGTAAAATTAAGTGTGGTTGCGTGAGGTTTTCACCAATCATCTGCACATTGGACGAAACATTATGCACATTTATTAGGTTCCTGGTAAAGAAGACTAATTAGTCAACGATTGGCAACACTAGAGCCAATGGGGCTGTTGCATACTTTTGCTGTGAGCGATTTATTAGTCGATTCTGGTGTAAAAATTTATAAAAACACAAAGTCAAAGAATCTAATTTCAGGGAAGTTCCTTCTAATTTAAAAGAATGAATAAGGAGCATTTTTCATACCTTTGGAACTCCGCCTTTACTTCTGAGACTGTCTCTAAAAAAGGTGCAAAATAAAGTTGTACTTAGATACAAGTCAGATGTAGATGGAGCACAACAAAGACAGTGGATTTGAAGAGAGAACTTATTATTACAGGATTACTTTCTTCGATAGTTCAAATGACGCAGAAAATACCAGCCTTATTAACTGTGACGAGTAAATGCAATTGAATTTAAAAACATTTAAAAGCAGCAAAGCTGTCGGAAAGCATTAGAGAGATCTGTTAAAATTATACGATACAAACACAATTCAAAACAAGTCAACATAACCTCACTCCACTTTTATTTGGCGCCAGAATTCTCTTCACCGTTGGCAACCGTTGGCGCTAGGTGCCGTCGAGAGTGGCGGGAAATTTCAAATTACCGCGTCCGTTGAGAGCGCCCGCACTTGATTTCGGATAGCTTCAACTTTTTCTGAGTTTTGATTTCAAGATAAATTAAGGACTCCTCTATTGGTATATCTCGTTTGTTCCCTTCGAGACCTTAGATCCCTTGGCCTGAAAAATGTTCTGGATGGACGGACGCCCGAACGGTCCCAAAAAACATTGGACGGTGAGCTCTTATGCGGAGTTTTAAACGACTTATAGAGCTAAACAATCATATGCGTTTGGGACGGTCCGTCCCGATTTTTTGTTGGCTCTGAGACCAAATAATGTTGCGGCTTGACGTTCCTTTCCGTAAGTGGTTGATGAGTTACGGGGGGGTCAAAGTCTCACACTACTTAGGGCCGATTTTAGCTTCACCGATGAATTACTTTATGTGCTCACAATTGGTATCCTACGTCTTTCAAGGTAAGCCGCATCATTATTTGGTCCCTGAAGACTTGGATTCTAAAACCTCAATTTTTGGTTTCAAAACATCAAAAATGACGTAATTGACTGTTGACACTGTCGAGCGTATCGGAAGGCGCAGGAAATTTCAAATTACCGCGTCCGTTGACAGCGGCCTCACTTGATTTCGACTCGCTTCAACTTTTTCTGAGTTTTAATTTCAAGATAAATTACTGACATTTTTAGTTTTTGCCCTCTAGTTTTTTAAAGGTATTCAATTGACGCTTTTATTTATCTTTCATGTGCTTTTAAAGTTAACTCTTGTAAGCCCAAGGCCCAAGGCAAAACTGTCCTTAGGCGATTTTTTTTTTTTTTTCTTCCATGAAATTTTTTTTAAATTAAAAGATGGGACCTCGTGACATTCAAGGTACTTACTATTATAGTCAACATTCGTGCCAATTTCCACATTTTTGGGGAGCAATAAAACTATAGATGTTACTAGGCTTTTTGTGCTTCTGTTTGACTTTTTAGGTTTATCAAACTTTTAGGTTCTGGGTAGAAACCAGTCCAATGAACGATTTTTTGAACATTTAATGTCTCATTTGAGTCAGTGGGTCAGTTCTTAATATTGTAATGGCCAGTAACGAAAAATCAAAACATAAAAAACAAAAACTAAAAACTCTTTCCAATTTGTTGCATTTCTTAGAACCATAATTTTTTTTAATTACAGCAAAAATATCAAAAATTGGTGATCAAATTGATATAATGGAAAATGGTTTCAAAACCATAACCAAATCTTAAAAGGGGGGGGGGCGGGGGGGGCCCTTTTAAGATTTTACCAAAACTACTAAAATTTTACATTGACATAACCTCCAAAATTACAAGGTATGTATTTGACTGTTGTTTCCTAAAGGGGTTCTGCCTGGGTCCTACTTTAATTTATGTCTGCCTTATGGAATCGGTATTGGAATTTTTTGGTCCATTTAAAATTACTACTTACACCCAAGAAATGGTTCCACGGCCAGAAATTAATTTAAGGGATTTAAAAATTTATCTTCGGAACAATTTTTTGTAATACAGTGAAATCACAAGAGATATTTGAATCGGTCAATGCAGAAATCAAACAAGTTCAATTGATATTAATTGAACTTGACTGGTTTCTGCATTTGCCGACTCATTTCTATCATGAGAGAGCATCTGCCCATAAAGTTGTTTTTTTCCCCGTTCTTCAATGTATCTACAACTTTGTTACCTAAATAACTAGTGAGAGTGCAAGCAGTGTACAAGCAACAACGTAACCAGCATTACATATAAAAAAACCAACTCTTTCCATTTTTTTTTTTTATGTTTTTTTTTAAGTTAAACGGAAAAAATCTGAAAATATTCTGCGATTGGGCAACACTAATATCAGTGGTGTAGCGTGCAATGTGGCAACGTTGCACTGAGTCCATTTAAGTACAATCATGCAAAAAGTCGAATACGAAGGTGTTCACCGAACACCCAAATAGTTTGATCTTTTTCGTGGGTTAAAATGGACAAACTGCAACGTTGCCAAATCGCACGCTTCTCCACTGAATAATATCTTGACCAATCTGAGGCCTTGCTTCCAGTGTAACTCACAAGGGGAACGTCCCAAGTGTCCGCCTCCGATTTTGATGAAATATAGCTCAAAATCTTCCTTGAGTGACGCTGATTAACACCCTGTATTTACTTTTTGCGAATGCGCCTTTAAAGTTGGAGAAAAAAAAGTTCAAAGTTCGCAGCTGAACTGCCCGAAATCGTCAGAGCGTGCTAAGGGTAGAGAAATCGTTCTCCGCCCTCATAGAGAGCCTGGAGTGTAGTGTCGAAGGCACTCGACTCGCAGACGAGCGGACCCAGGTTCAATTCTCGGCCAACCCTTCATATTTTTGCGCATACTTTTCCTCCCATTATCAAGTGTTTCTCGCCGTAATATTTCTTTGATAATCTTCTCAACATTATTTTTACGTTATATTCACGTATTCCCGTGAATAGAAAATTCGTTTTAAGTACCTCGAAATCAAAAATTCGACGGCACTCGAGTGGGTGTTCGCGATAAATGTTACTCGAGAAAAACACTGAAAATACCCTCTAAAACTTACGAATAATTTTGGAGCTTTGAATCGCGAATTAGGGAACTCAAATAACTCTGATTTGCAAGATATCATTTTTAAATTTTGTATTGCTATCTCCATTTTTTAAATTATTTTTGGAGGCTATTTCAAATGCATGTGAGTTTTAAAGGTGGTCCTAGAAAAACCTTTCTAAAATTATTCGTATGTTAAGTTTTCTTTCAGTAACATTTATCGCGAACACCCACTCGAGTGCCGTCGAATTTTTGATTTCGAGGTACTTAAAACGAATAATCTATTCACGGGAATACGTGAATATAACGTAAAAATAATGTTGAGAAGATTATCAAAGAAACATTACAGCGAGAAACACTTGATAATGGGAGGAAAAGTATGTGCAAAAATATGAAGGAACGGCCGAGAATTGAACCTGGGTCCGCTCGTCTGCGAGTCGAGTGCCTTAGCCACTACACTCCAGGCTCTCCTTGAAAGTATGGAACGATTTCTCTACCATAGAATAAACACAACCAGAATGGAAACTGCCGTAAGAGCCCGTATAGTCAAGTTTTGTAAACCTGGTACCCTGCGCGAGGAGCTGCGCAGTGGTCGTCCGAAGCGCGCGAATCTGTAAACCTGGTACCTCCGAGAGTCTCCCATAAGAAATACACAGAGCGGCATGACTTTTTTCAGAAAAAACGCCATAAAACTGAAAATACGCGGCGGATCACTTTAATTCTTCCAGAAATACAGATTAGATAGATTTTTGAATGATTTTAGCTATTTATAATTTTTTTTGGCGAAGTAGAATTTAAATGAGACCCATTTAAAGTTGACGAAAATCGTCCAAAGTTGACGAAAATCGTCCGCAGCGCAGCGCGCGAATCTGTAAACCTGGTACCTCCGAGAGTCTCCCATAAGAAATACACAGAGCGGCATGACTTTTTTCAGAAAAAACGCCATAAAACTGAAAATACGCGGCGGATCACTTTAATTCTTCCAGAAATACAGATTAGATAGATTTTTGAATGATTTTCGCTATTTATAATTTTTTTTGGCGAAGTAGAATTTAAATGAGACCCATTTAAGTAATGTTGACGAAAATCGTCCGCAGCGCGCGAATCTGTAAACCTGGTACCTCAGAGAGTCTCCCGTAAGAAATACACAGAGCGGCATGACTTTTTTTCAGAAAAAACGCCATAAAACTGAAATTACGCGGCGGATCACTTTGATTCTTCCAGATATACAGATTAGATAGATTTTTGAATGATTTTAGCTATTTATAATTTTTTTTGGCGAAGTAGAATTTAAATGAGACCCAAAACAAACAAAAAAAAACTTGTTATTAAAGTTGACGAAAAGATGTGAATAAAAAGGATTCCAAACACCGATGGAAACAATAATCAAAAGAACTTTGAATATATTAATAAAAAAAACAGGGTTCAGTCTTAAAAAAGATTATTTTAATACTTAAAATATGAACGCAATGCGAACAAGAACTCAGAAAATACCAGGGAAAGCGAGGATGGCGAGGATGAACTCTGGCGTGAAAGAAGACTCTACGATACGAAGATAAACAAACCCACGAGGTACCCGGTTTAGCTGCTCGCGGAAGTGCTACACAAGATGGCCGACTGTTTCCATTCTGGTTGTGTTTATTCTATGTCTCTACCCTTAGCGCGCTCTGACGATTTCGGGCAGTTCAGCTGCGAACTTTGAACTTTTTTTCTCCAACTTTAAAGGCGCATTCGCAAAAAGTAAATACAGAGTGTTAATCAGCGTCACTCAAGGAAGATTTTGAGCTATATTTCATCAAAATCGGAGGCGGACACTTGGGACGTTCCCCTTGTCAGTCAATCAAATTTGATTACAATGGTTCAGGAGCCTCACGCAAGTAGCAAAAGGCAGGGGGTATTAGAAAATAAGAGAATCACAGAAAAACCGTATATAAAAACAAAATGTATTATAATTCATTATAAATAACTGTTTATGGGAGGTAAGAAGTAGGTACAACATTATGATACAAAACAGGGGCAGGTGAATTCAAAATCCAAAAGTCTTTATTTAATTTCTTCTACATATGTTGCTGGGAAAATACCGACGACACCGTTCAGCTCTCCAAGCCACCATCCATCTGGTTGCTTTTCGTGAATATTTATAACGTCACCTGAAAAAAAGAGGATATTAACATTGAATTTAATGAGCGAGATATATGTATAGCTATACACAATGGGAGAAAAAATGAAGAGTTTTTATTGATTTCCAAAGGTTTATGGACATTTACCCTGGGAATATTTTCTCTCTATCAATTCCCCCCACGTCATTTCCTCACCATTCAAGCCCCCCCCCCCTCCCGTATATAATATTACTGATGAGAGCTTAACATTTGCTCCCCTTGAAAACCATTGACAAGTAGCGACCGTCTAATGATTAGAGATGTTGCACTAACTTTACTCAACAACTTTACTATGTTGTAATGAATGGTGCGTATACATACACCGCAAAGGCGTGTACACAGAAAAAATTCCACAAAAAAGCCAATCTGCAGTTTTTGTTTTTGTTTTTTTTGTTTTTGTCCTTTTTTTTAAATCAAACTTATATTTTAAACTTAAATTATTTGGAGAGAAGTAACAAAGACTATGTACCTGGTTCTAGATTGAGTTCATCATACAAGTTTGCTGTGTAATGATAAAGCGCTTTACACTGGTTCCCGTTTGTTATACTGCAAGGAGTTGTAGGCTCCGACATAACCGGATACTGACTTATCACGCTACTTTGGTAATCATGCTCACTACCTTGACTAGAAAATTCATCTGTGAACAAAAGAAAAAAATATAGGGATTTGGTAAAATGGAACTGGTGAAGGGTCTGGACTCTGAAAGCAAAACTGTTCAGTTTCATTCAAAATTTTCAAACAGGAAATCTGTAAATGCCGCTTTTCAGCCACAAAGATGGTAGATTGGTAATTGACTTAAAATACTCATTGAATGGCTGTCCACTCTTGGTTGCATAACTTTGGGTTTAATGGAATTTGAGACCTTGCTACCATTTTGCTCGCCGTTTCAATCACGTAATATAAATAGCTGAAATTTGAATAATTTGTCAATGTTCTGGAAAAATCGGACTCTCTATTTGGAAATATACTCCAATATACTTCATTACACCCCAGTGGCGTTGCCAGACATTTTTTGAGGAGGGGCTCGAGGTCTAAAAATATAGTCAAGGGGTAGGTATAGAAAAAGTATAGTAAACGCACAAAATTATATTTTTTTAAAGGAAAGCTACATCTTTTTAAAGGAAAATTTTGATGTATGTCGAAGAGGACGGGGGAGGGGTCCAGGTCCAGAGCACGCCCAGACAATGTATTAAAGATAGATGCATGCAACTTACATTAAGGGACAGTATTGCAGATTAATGCATAATACACAGATCTGTGATACTCTGTCTGAACAGTTTCATGGTTTTACACAGTGTATTTTAAGAGTGTAGGGAGATGATTTTTTACAAGACCAATTTCCAAAAACGTTCCTATTAATTGGCTCTCTGATTAAAAATGTCTTAATGTCCCATTGAAAAATACTCTAAATAAATAGGTACAAATATGAATCAACAAATAAAAAAAGTCAATCAACTAAATTTAAATAAATAAATGACAAAGAAAGTGGAGAGCAAAGGTCAATTGAAGTAGTAGGATGGGAGGAGACAAACAGAAAAATAAGAGATAGGTTACCAAAATCACTATCCGGCTGAACGGAGTTACCATCAGCCGCTCCTCGATCTGTCCATTCGTTTGAAGGCTCGTTTTCGAGGGACATATCTTTGTGCACCCACGCAGGAACCTGAAATCATACAAAGAAAAATGATTTGAATATCAGCACGGGTAAATGAGCAAGGAGGTTCGAAGAATGAAGAAGATCCATGCAGTTGCGGCTCGTGAAATGCGATATATCAATGTCTACTCCATTTAAAACTATAGAAAAGTATCGATCATCAGGGGGTGCAATTGAACCCCCGAGAAATCGACACTTTTCTATCGTTTTAAATGGAGTGGACATCGATATATCGCATTTCACGAGCCGCCTTTGGATCGATGTTAAGCTGAGAAGCACTATGAGTCTCCAAAATGAGGACTTCGGAGATCCGTATCCTTAAAATTTAAAATTCTCAACTTTTGAAGAGACTAGATAAGAATTAGTATTTATATATCGACAGAAAGGATCGATAACTGATATCGAAACGAGTTTTGGTAAAAATTATGTACCCAGAAGAATCAATACCTAGCAATATTGATACTTTGTGAATGAAATGGATATTAAACACGTAAAATATGTGCTTAAAAATACCATAAATTCGACCAGTCAACGAAATTTTAATGTCTGAGCACTCATTTTGTTACCTCAAGCAGGTGAGGCATCGATACTAAAAAGTATTGCGTACTGACTAGAAGAGTGTCTATATTTTCCAACTAGAAGTATCGATATTTTGGAAGTACCGATGTCTCAGAAGAAACACCAATAAGAATGGAAAACAATGATTTGTGGAGATGAGTCGTTAGGAGGTCGCCAAGTCTATAATCAACATACAGAATATGTCTACAGTTGGTTATTGGACGGTATGGAGCATCTGATAACTATAAATCGAAGAAAGCCATATTTCGATTAGATTTTGGGAACCACGTGACTCATCTCCACCAATCACCGTTTTTTATGCTATTTATTTAAAAGTCAGGAATTTTAAGGATCGGCCACCTGGCATTGTTCGACATTTCTTGCCGATGTTAATGAGTACCTTTAAAACGCCTTAAAAAAAATTGCACGCAACCTGTCTTGCAAGTTCATCTTGAGCAGTTATAAGTTGCATTGCTTTCGATTCAATAATTCATATGAACTGAAAGTTAGTGGTTGAATCAAATGATTATTTTATTTAGTGAAAAAAATGGCATGACTGGTACAGAAATCCTGTTAAAATATTTCAGATTTCAATTTTTCACTCATTTTCTAGTATTCCTGATGACAGGTATTAGAGAGCAATCGTCTTTAAAATCATAAAGAAAGACATGAATAAATAACTTCGCAAATCAAAGGAATAAAAGCAGTTTCATATTAAACAATACGATTTTAATTCAATCTAAACGAGGCATTTGACTCAGTCTCAGTCACACAGGCGTAGCGTATCAGGGGCTGGAGGGGGAGGGGGGGGGGGCTATAGCCCCCCCCCCACTTTTTTTGGAGGGGCTAAAAATCGAGGCTAAAATATAAAATATATTTCTCTCGAATCCTGGACCGTTTTGCGACTGGGTAAAACCGTCGTATTCTCTTCTAGGTAATTTTAAACATCTCTTTGAGACGAAAAGCAAAAAAAAAAGTCTTCACTTTTTAGCCCCCTACTTTTTTTGGTCACGGTACGCCTATGCTCAGTCATTCATTACATACCTAGCCTCGTCAGTCAAATCAACATGCTTACACCACCCTGATCAACATATTATTTTTAAATTTTGCTTGCTCAAAAAGGTTAAAAATGAAATCAAATCTGCTTTCATTGGGGGTCAAGGAAGAGCCCGATTGTCCGCCGAGGTGATCGCGAAGGCCACAAAATTAAAACTATGTAACATTATTTAGTTCACATATTTAAAATCTAACTTGATCGCCAATCTATATGCTCTGACCTGTGATCTCTACCAATTGAATGTCAATGGCGATCAATTGAGATGATATCGATCAAAAGTTCCACTCACATCTTGCAAAAAGAGGAGCTATATATATATAGTATTAAATGTTAAATGCTTGAGCGGTACAGAGATTACTAAGCCTAAGAGATATGGCATAACGATTCAAAAGTGTTATTCGACTCCTACGAAGTATGCAATGTGGCGTACGCTGGTGACCGTAAACATTGTTACTACTGTTGTTGTTTGAATGAGATTTGACAGCAACGCCACTAACTAAATTAATAAGATTAATAAAGTGTTTGGGAATTTGAATGAGCTCTGAGTATATTTTGTACGTGAATCTGAAAATCTAAGTCACTTTAATCATCCCATCGCCCATTAAATGACAAACATTTAGATGCTGCAGAGAATCTAACCTCATTTCCAACAACATGAATAACAACAATGTTTACGGTCACCAGCGTACTGCACGTTGTATCACGGCCTATCTGCAGGCGTTTTTTACGGAGCCCGGCCAACGGTTTTTTAACACGGCGGAGATAGGAAGTGCCATATCTCTTAGGCTTAGTAATCTCTGGAGCGGTACCACTTGAGTGGTTTCATGCAGAAAGGAGACAACTTCTATTGGTTTACCGCGTGGTTGATTCATTTTCGCAAAACAAAAGTCGACCAATTAAATACTCACTTTGAGAATACTTTGTTGTAAGCCTTGTCTATCACGAGTAACAGAAATATGAGAGGCCAAAGGATGATTTGGCTTGGCTCTTCCTTCTAAATCAGCCAATGAAGTGCTCAGCTTATACCTCGAGGCATCTAGATAGGTCAACATTGAACGCATCTGGAAAAGAAAAGATAAGAAAAAACTAAATGGTAAGAAGAGGAAAAAGAATGGCTTCGAGAGCAAATTTGCAATTTGTTGGAATACTATACTACATATATTACTTACACGGAAAAAAAAGATTAGTGAAAATAACCATACGGATACCTGATTTTGGCACCTGCTAGATGTTATGGTAAACTTGACCAGAAGTATGGTACATTTACCGATTCTTTGAGTAAATTCGACGTGCAATCAGGTAACATCACCTAGTACCTAGTCAAAACATAGTATACTTCTGGTTAACATTACGATAACATCTAGCAGGTGCCAAAATCAGATATCCGTATGGTTATTTTCATCGTAGTTTTTTTCCGTGTACAACGTGCGAATTGATACAGCTGTTGGAATTCCGACATTTGTAACTGTAATAAATAGAGCTTGGAAAATTTCGCAGTCAAACATTTTTAAACGGTCGTTTAAACGACCCCATCCATCCTTCGATTGCATAGTTCAAATCCGTTGCGTTGCGTTATACACAGTGTCGTTGCGTGCAATCTAGCAGCACAGCACCTCGTCCATTTAAACGAATGCAAAATATCGCTCTGAGGGAAAGCACTGTGCATCTCCGATGGTTCGACCTCTTTCATGGCTTTGAATGCACGGAATAAGATGTTGTCAAATTGCACGCGACGCCACTTATTCGTCACATCGCTGCGTAGCCTTGCGACTCGTATAGGGGAGCAGCTCCAGTCATGACATCCTGGTTGCATTTTGAATTTTAATGGGGAAGACAATCAGTGGCGTAGCGTGCAATTTGGCAACGTTGTATTGTATCCTTTAAACCTGTGTAAAAGGTCGAATGCAAAGTTGTTCACCGAACACCCTATCATTCGATCTTTTTCGTGGGTTTAAATGGATAGCCGGCAACGTTGCCAATTAGCACGCTACGCCACTGAAGACAATCGGTGAATGCTCGAAACTTTTCTTCGATATGTGCCTGAGAGATGACGACATGGAAAAACATGATTTTTTTGACTTTCAACTGTTCAAAAACGGGGAAATAGATTATGTGCCTCATGAGTCATGGGTACCACAATGTAGTGCAAACACGGAAAAAAAAGATTAGTGAAAATAACCATACGGGTACCTGATTTTGGCACCTGCTAGATGTTATGGTAAACTTGACCAGAAGTATGGTACATTTACCGATACTTTGAGTAAATTCGACATGCAATCAGGTGACATCACCTAATACCTAGTCAAAACATAGTATACTTCTGGTTAACATTACCATAACATCTAGCAGGTGCCAAAATCAGGCATCCGTATGGTTATTTTCACCGTAGTTTTTTTTCCGTGAAGGATTAAAAATTTAAAAATAAAAAAAAAATTATAAGATGCTTGCGCTATGCCTAAAATAACCAAAACTTACTCGCTAAATAAAACCAAATACCTAAATTGTCAAACGAAAGTCAAACTTACGTGATGTAGTTTTTCTGTGACGTTCTGCTGCGACTCTTCGGCTCCGAACGTTGGCTGCTGACGAAGAGCCCTGGCTAGATTCTCCACCCCTTCGATTCCCCTCCTCTCGCGTTCCAAATCCTGCCGGATGAGGTGAAGTAACTTCACTAACGCCTGAAATTAACGAAAACGAGAATGTTTTTAGATCAAACAATGGATCTGTTGCAAACTTTTACTACAACGATAAAGAGTGTTTCGTCGTATGTAAAATCGCCCGAAAAGTTCATTGGTAGCATCGTAAAGTCATGAAATGCGATAATAAACTCACAAGAGACGTTTAATTAAACCCAAGATGGCGGTAAAATATCGAGCAATCTGTATGCATGCACCTTTAACATCCAAGGATTGCCAACGTTGACAACCTCACAGCTTCAGAGGTTATGTGTTTATTTACGTTGTGATTGGGTGTGATCGATATTGTGAGGTTGACCATCATGGATGTTCACGGTGCGTGTACACATGTTGCACCAAAGACTTCTAATACTATCTAGACTGGACATAACGCCTGCCCATTGAAACCGATCGGTATGCAACCACGATTACAGTATGTGCTAAGATTTTCGGAAATACATTGATTTAAATGGGAAAATGACTTTTTTGAAAAATTAATTAAAAATACTAAAAAAAATATTTTTCCATAAAACTTGGTATCGTTTGAAAGCTCATGATATGCAGATTTCGGTTCGGGCCGGTTTTTATACCATTTTTTCAATCGTAAACATTCTACAGAGGCTCAAAGTTAGGTAAATTTTCCTCGATTCTACGGGGTGTTCCACAGTTTCGGTACCCCGCTGAGACAACCTACATAGCTGTATATACTCAATTTTACGTAATCTATGTTATGATTAAAGTTATTTGTTTTGTGTATCTCAATAATTTATCGCATAAATTTTAATTTTTTGAGCTGTAACCATTCAAAAAAAGTACAAAGAAAACAATTTTTTGAAACACCCTGTAGAAAATCGGTACCCAACTTTAAGCCCCTGTAGAATGTTTCTCGTTCAAAAATCACATATAAAACCGGCCCGAACCGAAATCTGCATATCGTGAGCTTTCAAACGGTACCAAGTTTTATGGAAATATATTTTTTTTAGTATTTTTAATTAATTTTTCAAAAAAGTCATTTTCCCATTTAAATCAATGTATTTCTGAAAATCTTAGCACATACTGTAATCGTGGATGCGGCGTAGCCAGGCGCAACATGCGATTTTTGTCCCACCCCAGGTATTCACTTTCCCCGCCCTAAAATCGGCCTTATGTCCAGTCTAGATAGTATTAGAAGTCTTTGTGTTGCACGACATTTTACCGCCATCTTGGATTTCATTAAACGTTTCTCGTGAGTTTCATACTGCATTCTATGACTTTCTGATGCAACCAATGGACTTTTCACGCGATTTTACTTCAGATTGAATACTCTATAGCGCTGTAGCAAAAGTTTGCAACAGACCCATTACTTAAAACAACTTTCTTTGTAGAAGGTGTTCGGAATATGTTGTTGTCAGATTCGGCAACGTTCAAAAGTCCAAACGTCTCCGAATGAATGGGGCTCTTGCAAACTTTTGCTGTGAGCACATGAATAGTCCATTCTGATGTAAAAACCAGCAAAAATCACGAAAATCACACTGAGGAAGTTTAAAATTCAGTAATAAACCTACATAACTACATATAAATGGCAAGATCGTAATGGCGCGGCGGTTCGACGCGCAGGTATCATGGGAGATTCCTATCTAATATGCGACTTTCTCTGTGGAAGCACAGAGGTATGTCTCAATTTGGATAGGAATCACCCATGATACCTGCGTCGAACCGCCATTAAGCTCGATTCTGAGAGTGAATTTCGTGATTTTTTGGTGTACTCATTGTCATTTTTACAGGTTTTTATGCAAAAATAAACTCTTCAATCCCGTGCAGCAAAAGTTCGCAAGAGTCCCATTGATCAGGATTTTTCAGGTGTAATAAATCCCATCAAATTTCGAACCAGTGCCCAGCAAAAAATGAATTGCCCAGTTTGGTCTTGGGACCAAACTGGGCAATTCATTTTTTGCCGGGTGCCGTAGCTTGCAGTTTGGCAACGTTGTACTTCCTCCATTTAAATTCATTAAAAATATCGAACTATTGGGTGTTCGGTGAACACCCTCGAATTAGACCTTATACATTGATTTAAATAGGCAAATTACAACGTTGCAAAATTGCACGTTACGCCACTTTTTCGAACAGTCAAAGGCGGTAATAAGAAAGAGCGATTCGCTTCAGACGGTCACTATGTTAGGTATTATACCAGTGGCGTAGCGTGCAATTTGGCAACGTTGTACTGTGTCCATTTAAACCCATGTAAAAGGTCGAATGCAAAGGTGTTCACCGAACACCCAGTAGTTCGATCTTTTTCATGGGTTCAAATGCAAGAACTGCAGCGTTGCCAAGTTGCACGCTACGCCTCTGTATTATACTCGTGCATGCCTTTTTTATTTTGCTAAAAATTATCTCCGGTATTACGGTACCAGCAACACATTTTGAAATTTCAAATGATAGCGGCAACTTTTCTGTCCGCCGTTTGAGTCTCTTTTGATAACGTCTACAGACCAGAGCCCAAATAGAGTACGAGACGGCCGGTTCCCAGCGCCATTTTTAAGTCGGGCATCCTCGCTGTTGATTGCGGAGGAGACACAAATTGTGCTCAATTTTACGTTAACCCCCTCGTTTTCCTCCTAAGGTCTATTTCACATTGTATCAGATAAAACGCCAAATAAATGCGATTATCCATGAAAACACTTACAAGATAAGGCTTCGTCGGGTGCCTTCAATTCTTCATATAGGCAATTCCAACTCCCACGAGTACGAACAGTTAACTACCTTCCCTACTTCAACTGAGGAGAGGCGTCCTTTGAACTAACCTGGTCCTTAGAGGGTTAATCGCAGGACTGTACACCCGGTACTCTATTTGGGCCCATTTGCATAGTCAGTAGATTCCACTTTTGATGGTTGACAAATTGACGATCATGGAAAAGACCGAGAAAATTACAATATCCGTTCGAAAATGCAGTTTAATCCTTTGTTGACCGACGGTACTCACAGGTACCACAAATTTTAAACGGGGTTTAATGGAAAATGCAAGAATTCTATACACACATCAATTTACATTACACTGAAACAATAAAAATGCTGATTTAGCATTTAAAATGTAGAAAAAGTGTCCAAAATGCGTACTAAATGCTAATTTTACTTTATGAAAATTCTGATTCCACATTTCAAAATGTTGATTCAGCATTTTCATAATGTAAAATCAGCGTTTAGTTCATGTCTGACACTTTTTCTACATTTTAAATGTTAAATCACACTGAAAAAAACCAATTGTTAAAGCAACAATTCAAAATTTGCTGACTTAACAAAAATTGAAAGTTGCTAAATCAACCAGGGTTTTCTGTTAAGTTAACAATTTATTTGTTGACTTTACAAAACTAGTTGTTCAATCAACCACATGATGGCGTTCTTTCAATAAAATAGACACTGTCAATTTAGCAATTTTAAATAGTAAAAAAAAATACAGAACGTAACAAAATTAGTTGATCTAACAATTCAGCTTGTTATATCAGCAAAATAAATTGCTGATTTTACTTACTAATTTGTTATTTCAACATGAAAATTGTTATTTTTACTACTTGATTTGCTGGTTGGGTCAATTAGTTGCTAAGCTAACAAAATGAATTGCTGATTTAGCATTTGAGTTGTAAAAACAAAATTATAGGTTAATTTAGCAAATAATTTTGTTCTATACTTGTTTAACTATTTATTTTTTTCAGTGGCAGCATTTTATTTTTTCAGTGTAGAAATCCGCGACACCTTCTCCGTTTTTTTACACAACACGAATTTAGAGACGATTATTCGCATGCGCAAACATCAATTCAAGTGGCATCACTGAATGCGTGGTGTAAAGAAACGTTGTTTACGATTGAAGGGGCACGAACAGACGGAGTTTTATACGGAAGTTCAGTTTTTTGTTGGGCCGTAATGACAAAAATACAAAGATCGAGACTGAAAAATATGAGAGGTTATAAGAACGTGACAGAAACACACAAATACAAATGTGTTCGCAAAAACACACACATAAACACGACACGCACCTGTTTGCGTCTCTCCCGATTCATGGCGAGGGTCATGTGTTCAGCGTAGAAGTCGGGCAAGAGCTGTTCTGGGACCGGCTGACCCGTGCCTTTGAGCGAGATCACCGATTGGATGTCCTGCACTACGTCACAGCTCTCCACAGGCTCCTTCAACCGCTCCGTGCTCTGTGAACATTAAAAAAGAAAGAAAAAAAACTTCGAGTCAGAAAACAGTAACAAAGAAATATTCAAAAGCGGATCGTGAAAAGCGCAGTTGCGTTAAAATCTATTGCTAAAGGGGTCTCTCCACTTGCGAATTTAAAAGCGCGAATAAACCGATTGGGCCGATGGGCTTCTTTGTTGTCGATACATCGGACTCGACCTATCGACTTCAAGGCAGCTCACTGGCACAATCAGTTTATTCACGATTTTAAATTCGCAGGTGAAGAGACCCATTTAGACAGGGCTAATAAACAAAAAGACCGACCCAAAGAGTTAGACACATATTCAGAAATTCATACTTTTTTAATCCGACTACCTAAAGATTTTTACGCTACGCCTAGAAGTGCCAAATTGAATCTAATTTTTCGAGAAAAAACATCAGTCGTGATTTGTTCTGTATTCTTTGCCGAGAAAATTGTATTTTCCGGTTTTGAGAATTTTTTAATGGGCTCTTTCTTAATAGATACCCTGTAGATTAGTATTATTTTGTTTTTTGTTTTTTTTTTTGTTCAGTTTTTGTTTTCGTTTTTCTATTGTTTTTTGTTTTTTTTTTTTTTTGCGCGCGCGAAGAAACACACGGTGATAGGTTGATGACATGGGCATGGATCATCGATATAAACATGAACATGTGTGGGAAAAAAGATCGACTATTGTAGGTGGTGTTCGATTAACCCCCAACTAATCGATACCTTTGCATGGGTTAAAAAGAGAAAAAAACGGCAATTGATCGTTCATATTTGCAGAGAATATTTTATCCGACGCCTTCAATATTGATATTGGATGGACAGAATTAACACAACTAAATAAGAATATTTAACTATCCGCTTAATTTAACCCTTTCAATACCACGCCCGAGCCATTAGTTTCCGTAATGTCAACAATCATAATAATGTTTCATCGAGTGCCTTTAATTACCGAGATAGGCAAAATGAAAACCGCTGAGTACGAATATTTAACTATCCATTAAAGAGCGAGTTATGGTTTCCTTTTTCAGTTAACCTAAACCTTGTACAAAGATTAAGCAAGCCAGCCAGAAGAATCTTCAGCGTTTAGTGCCGATTTCTGCCACCAGAGCGCCACCGTTCGATTAAAGTCGAATTACAGGCCGAAAGTAATTTATTTTTAAGAAAACGGAGTGTCAGTTACTAGATAATAATCTGAGGAGTGTCTCTGCAAAAAAAATCTCGTCAATAACTTCAAAAATAAGGCTGAAAGTACCAAAAAATGAAATATCGCAAATCGATTCTTGTATCGAAATGCGATATTTCATTTTTTGGTACTTTCAGCCTTATTTTTGAAGTTATTGACGAGATTTTTTGCAGAGACATTCTTCAGATGATTATGTATAGTAACTGACACTCCGTTATCTTGAAAATAAATTACTTTCGGCCTATAATTCGACTTTAATCGAACGATAACGCTCCGGTGGCAGAAATCGGCATTAAACGCTGAAGAATCGCCTTAAATAGAAGATGAGGAGGAAAAATGATCTTACTTGAGTGAGCTTTGGTCCGATGTCTTGGAAATGTCTTAGGTAACAATTTGCTAAATTCTTCAGTTGAGTCAGTCGCTCTTCTTCCAAGGCTTGGAAGCAGTGACTCCCTCGCACCACGGCCGTCTCCCATTCTAGCCTAAAATCAAAATTAAACTTTATTCAGATGAATATACATTGTAATTACACATGCACTCATCCGAAAATAGCTTAGCGAGACATCGAACTTAAAGTTCGATACCTCGAATTTGAAAACCGATATCGACCTTCAGTTTGCGCCAAAATGATCAGTTTTGTATGCCTTTTGGATCGATGTATCACTCAATCAGGGGCCGTCCTTCGGAAATTTTGAGATGGCTCCCTGTGGGGGGTAAAAACGTTGACAATTTTTGGGGGCTCTAAAACAAAATTTGTGCCATAGTTGTATTTTTTCTGAAAAGTACTTTCTTTTTAGAGTATTTTGGACTAACATTTTTTTTTTTTTAAATTCCGACTTTTCAAATAGGAGTAATGACTTTTGAAAATGGGTCCTAATCGAACATTGGCCTTCGATATCTCGAAAACTAAAAACGATATCGTCCTTCGGTTTTCTCCAAAATGCTCAGTTTTTACGTCCTTTTCAACGATGTATCACAAGGTATGGGTCATGATTTGAGCATTTTGAGTTAGGGGCCAAAAACCCCCCTAAATAGGGGGGGGGGTTGGAGGAAAATAGACCTCTCACGTGAAAATTCGCCCCCAAAAACCCTATGTTCGGTTTTTACAGAATTAAAAAATTCCGCACCATTCTTGAGATGCGGGGGGTGGGGGGTTGGCCAGGACTTCTGAAACATACTGTATAGATTTTATCAATCCAGGACTATTATTACACATACATATAAATAACTGTTGTTTTGAACACAGTTACTCGAAACTTAAAAAGCAATCGAGTGTGGTTAAATTAAAATTCGTTCAAAAACAGCGAGCCAAAAATTAATTAAATAGACAAAACCTACTCAGTGGCGGCTCGTGCGAGTTGGCGACAATGTTTTTCCTCCATTCGCTTCTATGTAGAATAATCGATTCGATAGAGAAGCAGGGCTTAACCAGCATTCGATTGTTTTACATTGAGTCAAATGGAGGAAAAATCATTGTTGCCAAATTTCACGAGCAGCCACTGTACCTACTGCGAGCGAAAAGTGGAATGTAAAATGGAAAAAGAAGCTTTTAAATAATGAAAATAGTCGTGTCATTTAAGGAAAGAAAAGGGAGGGTAACTAAAGCAAAAAAATGACATTTTCAAAGGAAAAATATTTGAAAAAGATGCGGAGCAGTCGTGGCTTGAGCAAGTGTTACCTGGTAACAATCTAACCCTTCACTGCATGATTTTTTTTTTTCTCAAGCAAATGTGGATTTTTCAATGTATTAGGTGGTCAAATACATGGGAAAAATAGTGAAAAAAATAATTTGACGGTTTTTCGGTCGAAATTCTCTTTTTTCTATTTTTTACTCGTTTTTTAAAAGTGATATAACATCATAAGAAATGGCGGGAATTTTTTTTATTTATTTTTTTTTTAAATTTTCAAAAAAAAATAATTTTTTTTTTACTTTAATTGGATTTTTCAAAAAGCCAAATGCCGGAAACTTTATAAAAATAATCAAAATGTGGTCAGTTTGGATACGGGGGCAAATTTTCCCCCGGACATGATTTCGATCACGAACCCTTCACTGCATGATGTTTTCTTTCAGCCAATTTTTTTTTTTTTTTTTTTTGTGAGCTCAAAACATACCTTCTCCCGCGTTGACACACCATGCGCCGAAGGCATATCTAAAAACCTGTATTTTATATGAGCGTTTGAAGAATTTGTTCCACCGGTGGAACCCCATGCAGTGAAGGGTTAACGGATTCTTTCTATTTTAAATTAAACCGCTCAACAAAATCGATCCTCAGATGGTTATCACTCAAGCCTAAGGGATCGATACTATGGCATAGGTTTAAATGGTAAAAAGAGTGGTTGACAAATTGCACAAGCTGTCACCACTGGCGCAACCAGGATCTCGTCCATCTCTCTCATTTCCCATTTGAATGTATAAATAGGAAAAGGACAGAAAGAGGGGGTTTCATCCCGTTGTACATCCTTGTCTAACATACGTTTTTTAATGGAGAAGAGAGAGAGAGAGAGATGAAGAAACTCTCGGTGCGCTACTGGCTGTCACTGATGCAGGGTTGCCATTTTTATAACTCAGCACTTATTTAATTTCGCCGCATCAAAAATATCGCACTGTCATTAATCATTTTCAATTTGCTTGCTTAGCTTAGCACTAGCAGCCCATACGATAATACGAATTCGTTAAAACTGACCTAGCTCGTTCGGCGCGCACGCAATAAGTGTAATATTCTACATCGGATTTCTTCACAGATTCTTCAGCCTTTTTCCGTTTTGACTCCAACTGCGAACAGAAAACACGGAAATTTTCCTCAAACAACCGATGATAACCAACATGCGATGAAACAAGAAAAATTATAGTGGAAACAAAATGTGTGCTGCAAACTTTTGCTACACGGAAAAAAAACTACGGTGAAAATAACCATACGGATGCCTGATTTTGGCACCTGCTAGATGTTACGGTAATGTTAACCAGAAATATACTACGTTTTGACTAGGTACTAGGTGATGTCACCTGATTGCATGTCGAATTTACTTCAAGTATCGGTAAATGTACCATACTTCTGGTCAAGTTTACCATAACATCTAGCAGGTGCCAAAATCAGGTATCCGTATGGTTATTTTCACTAATCTTTTTTTCCCGTGATACAGCCAAAGGCGCATCCAACAATCTGGCAACTGTGTATCATTCCCATTTGAATGCATGAGAAACAATCGATTTGTGATAGAGCCATGGCTCCCTCAAGAATCGATTGTTTCTCATATGTTCAAATGGGATGAATCCATAGTTGCCAAATTGCTGGATCCGCCCATGGCTACAGCGTTATGGAAGGTCGATTTCCTTATGTGATGATTTCACTTGAAAATAACGCTGAGAGCACCAGAAAGTTCATAGAAATCAAGAAAGGAAGAAGTTTCATCGATAGTCTTTCTCGACTTTTAAATTTTCATTCCTTGAAACCAAAACAAAACTTGCCTTCGACTAAGACCTTTTGATTTCAAAGTGCTCCGCAGTAAAAAGCAAACGCTTAGATCAATATTCATTCATTTGTACTCTGTAATATGAGAAATAACGTTCGAAAATTCCAAAGATTATTGGTCTAGTAGCGCCTAGAGCTCATTTCAGAAGTGTGGGCGCACCTAAACCATAATCTTTGGCGAATTTTCAATTTTCATTCCTTCAAATCTAAACAAAACTTGCCTCCTACTTTGAAAATTTAATTTTAAAGTGTTCCTGAATAAAAGGCCAACGCTCAAATTCATTTTCGTTACTTTTCATTTTGTAACAAGAGAAACAATGTTGAAAAATTCCAAATATTATCGGTTTGGGTGCGCCTACGCTTCTGAAACCACCTCTACACTTCTACAATGACCTCTTTCTGTAGTGCGTGACTGCATCTTTGTTTGGTCTATACGGAACGCGATTGAAGCGAGGAGGGGAGCATAGAAGCGGCTCGTGCAATTTGGCAACAATGTTTTCCCTCCATTTGATTGTATGTAAAACAATCGATTCAAAAGTGAAGCTCTGCTTCACCAACAATCGATTGTTATACATAGATTCAAATGGACAGCAAACATTGTTGCGAAATTGCACGAGCCGTCACTGAAGTTGAGAGTATAAGCACCGAAAGTCACTTATTCTAGTCTGCACCTGCGTCCATGGCTCAGGAGTTCATCCATTCTTCAAAACTAGTTCCCGGAGATTTCAGTAGGGTTACGTCAGAGTTGCAACAATTTGACAACTTTATTGCCTTGTCTACTCTAAAAAGAAACTGTGCCACCACGACGAGCGCCGACGTTCAAATTAAGATAAAAGACTCCGTCACCCAGTAGTGACTCGCTAAAGTTGCGATGAAATGATTTTATTTTCCACTTAAACTAAAGGCAAAGAATCGATCATTGAAGGGTCCATTTGAGTCTTCAATCTCAGTCTTATATACAATCAAATGGGAGCAAAGGATAATCGATGGTTCACTTGAATTTGTCCTACTGTGAGTTGGCGGAACAAGCACGCGGGCGGAAATACGGCGACTCGGTGACTACAAGTAGCAAATACATGGTTGAAAGATAGTACATACTTAAAAATTATTGAATGTTATTGAACGATTGAAAAGTAAGGTCCTGAACTGCAATGAGTCTATAATTCTCTGTATATTATATAAACCAAAGAAAAGTACGAGGTCTTCCAGCAGTTTAAATGGAGCTCTTGCAAGATTTATTTACCAGACAAAATGGAATATCAATGGAGCTCTTGCGCTCGTTTGCTGTAAGCGATTCAATGATTGATTCACACGTAAAAATCTTCAAAAATAACAATGGTAGCACTAAAAACTCAAGAGATCCACTCATCAACTCACAAAATGCTTTCAAATGCGCTAGCGTAATGGTGGCATAGGGCAGTAATAATAGGAGATTCCTATCTTAATTTCGTCATTCTCTCCATGCTGTCAAAGAGGATCGATAGAGTAACTTAGGCACCAGAGTAGTGATGCACATTTGATTTATGGTACAGTGACACCTGGTGACACCGGTGTTAAAAGAAAGTCATCTCTTAGGGGTCACTTCTCTTGATGGAGTTACAGTATTAAGTATTAGATGGGACTCTCCCATTATTACTGCCCTAAGCCACCACTACCCTCGCGCAAAAAAAAAAGAAGAAAAAAAACGTTTATTGAGTTAAGGAGTGGACTTCCGCTCCTAAATAAAACCCCTGTCCTCGTGTGTCTTTTGTGGTGGAGTGGCTTAATTAATCGATTTAATTGTTTTTTCCGAGTGATTTGGCAACCTCGAGCCAGACGATGACGTGACCGGGGGATCGAGAGGCCGCGGAGGCCTCATTTTGACGAATCGGTGTCTTTGCTGATGACGCGAGTGACGCTGCGGCCGCGGCCTCAATAATGATTTATTGTGACCAGATCAAAGCTTCATTGTCTGATCCATTATTACACGTGCGTCGTGCAGGTTGCCGCGGAAGCATAATATAACTGATTGCAGTGGCGTTGCGTGCAGTTTGGCAACGTTGCAGTACGTCCATTTAAACCCATGAAAACGATCGAAGTATCGGGTGTTCGGCGAAAACCATTGCATTCGACCATTTGCATGGGTTTAAATGGACGTACTGCAACGTTGCCAAATTACACGCAACGCCACTTCAATCAGTTATATCATGTTTCCATGCCAAAGATTACCGTCTAGGTGCGCCTACACTTCTGAAACGAGCTCTATATTTAGTTTGGTTCCCTTTGTGCGTCGCCGTCCGTGTACAGCGAAGCGTCGCGTTTGCATTATCTTTGTCAATTGAAAAAGGTGATTTGCGGGTTTTTATGACTTGCATACTACACAGTGTGCACGTGAGGTGAGAAATGAGTTCATTTCACTGTTGCCAGCAGCGATGATTTAATTTTGCTGTCATCACTCTTTAGATTGCCCGCGCGGGATCGACGTGCAGTTTGACAGATCGATCTCTTCGCTATTGGAATTGTGGTAAAGTCGTTTTTGAGCTTGTTCTCTCGATTTCAAGGGTTTACCTATATTTTTCTTGCGAGCTCTAATCAACATACATAAAATGTATTTTGATCGAAAGTCAATACCCCCCTCCCCCCTAATGAATTTTATTTATTTGATAGCGCTTACAAAAATTCTTGTTTTATCTAATAATTTTTATATGCATAAATTAAGGTCAATATTTTTGAAGTTTATAGTAAAAAAGTAATACCAATCCAAAAAATTAATAAAAGTTTATAGAATGAATCTAATTGGTATTTAAGTGACTCAATAATTCCATAAAAAAAAAATAAAAAAAAATAAAAAAAAATAAATAAAAAAAAAAATAAAAAAATAAAAAAAAAAAAATACACAACTTCCAAGATACAGAGATTTGAAACGTGGCGTCGAACGAAAGTATGTGAACAGGCTGCTAAAAATATAACATACAATTTCTTCCTCAAACCAACTTTTTACGGAGAATGGGTCTATATGGAATTCTTGTATTTGATATTTCATGAGAGTCTATGCTTCAAGAAAATTTGGGCGCAGATTTGCTTTGAAAATTTGAGGCCTCGCACGGAATCCAAAATAATAAAATTAGATTATATAGAAGGGGGGAAAATGTCGACGTACCTTGTTGGATTCCTTATCGGAGACGGGCCTTTGGCTATGAAGGTGAAGAGTGCTACTGGATAATTTATTTACATTATTTCCTAACCTAACATCTAACATTGCATCTTGAAGTTTTTCGTTTTCGCGGGCGCTGATGAAACTCTGCTTCTTGCTTTTAATTTCGGCTGCTCGCCATTCACTCAGACTTTTACCTGCGTGGAGAAGAAGAAAAAGAAATTAGACAAAATAAGCTAAAAATGAAAAACAAAAACAAAAACAAAAACCGAAATATTTTTATTATTTTCAAACTGCGTCTACATTGGTTAAAAAAAAAAAAAAAAGTGTCTGTTTGCTACACATGTTTCGTCATGAATTATGTGGTAATATAGCTTGTTTATGTCTGGTATTCAGTGCATTTTTTATACTATGGCGCACAGTGTTTTGAAAAGGAGGACCGGCGGACATTGGCTTATAACTCTACTATAGCGCATAAAAATATAATCAAACCCATGCCACCCTACGTAGTTGGGTACGAGAAATTCATGGGAAGGGTCAAAATTGTCGCACAGTGGGTGTTTTTAAGTAAATCCTGGACAAAAATTAAAAAAGGTGAAAGAAAGCGGGGAAAATGTCAAAAATGGCAATGACAACGTTCAAATTTATCTTATTTTCTATGGTTTACCATGGGACACACAGAATTACTGCTCTACCGCCGCACAATGATCAGTTTTTAAGAAAAAATAAACCCTTTTTTGTAGTGAGTTTCAACTGGAGCCACTTATTTTATGAATATTTTATTTTGAATGATAATGAATAAAGATAAATCGAGACTCATTTTACAGATCCGAGAATGAAGGTTTTTTTAATTTCTTCCATTATAAACGCACGAAATAAAAACCCCCTCCCTCCCCGAGAACAGACTCTTTCTATCAGTAATAGCTCTGCAAAAGCGCTTTTAATGAGCTCAGGTCAGTGAAAATGAGATAAAATTTGGAACATGCAATGCCTCATCAAGAAAAACTCGAAAATTCGGAAATTTAGGTTTCTAAAATCTTCGTTTATATTTCTATTATGAAAAGTTACCATCATCTGTAGGCAATAAAAATAGTGGAAAAAGTATCTTGGATGGAAGGGAAAATGGAAATTTAAACCAAAAATGTGAGCAAGCCGAAAAAAAATTACAGGTAGCGGGATTTGAACCCGGGTTTAATGCGTGCAAGGCAAAAACGATAGTCAGACGACTAGCAAGTGATCATTTTGAAATGCGGCGCGCGTTTAACACATAAGCAGCCCCTGCCGATCGGCCTAGACGTGAGACAGTTGCTAGCGCGGCGAGAGAAAAACGTGGTTAATTTTACGGAGGTCGACTTACAAAAATTAAAATTTCTCCAAGAGTCGCAAAAAGTGGCAGCCAATTTTTGGATATGTTGTTCTCTAGATGTTACTCTATCACTCCCTGAAAGCCGTTTCTTAAGGCAATTTAAGGCTTTTTTATAGCTCTGCCTAAAGTTGAAAAACGGTAAATTTTTCCTCAACTCTTTGAACAAGCTTATCAAGGTTGTAAAAGTAGAAAAGTTTAACTTCATATAGCTCATTTTAAAGCTGAAAGTACGCTGAATAAAATGGTGTATTTCATTTTTACAAAATTTTGAATATGAACAAAGAAAACACCCATACATTCGGAGCATGGTTTAAGAAAAAATCGGAACCTGCCGAAAGTGATATTTTGAGAGCTTACAAAAGTATCAAAAAACGAATTATAAGCCAAAATTATGGTAAAATGGGGGGCACAGGATACTAAACTGAAGATTTATTCATGTTTTGACTCTAAAAACACGGCTTCGATTTTTGGCCCTATGTCCGCGCCGCGCCGGATTCAAAACACTGTGTGGCGGCTCGTGTGAAGAGTCGATTGTCGCTTGTCATTCAATCTTGTGTAAAAGTATTGAAGGATCGTAGTTTCAGTGAGCCTGTTGCAATTTTTTGCTACAGCTACCGGGATGGTAAATTTCTATAAGTAAAATTGCGTGAAAATCGCACGGAAAGCTCATATGTATATGGCTCAAGGAGTCAGTTGCAAACGTTCATTGCTACCGCTATAGACAGCAGGGCTGCCGTTTTGCGTATAATCAATGCTATTTTTCTATTCACCGATGATTCCACCGGTTGAGAAAAGATTACACAGTTCAGTTCAGTGTATGACTGCAATGCAAGAAAATACTCTGATCTGTAATCTTTCCTTAATCGGTGGAAACTCCGTTGATTAATTAAAATATCCGCAAGTTTTTTAAAGTCATCGACAACTCCACCGGTAGAGAAAAGATTCCAGATGCGAGTATTTTAGTTTATTATAGTAATGCACTAAATTGAACTGTGTAATCTTTTCTCAACCGGTGGAATCATCGGTGAATTGAAAAATAGCATTGATTATACGCAAAACGGCAGCCCTGATAGACAGTTTTAGTGCGAAGTCAACGGTTAGCCAACAACCACAACAATGCACTCATCGGTCGCAATCAGCTGTGATAAAACTCGCGTAGCGTTCCAAACTATCTCACTCACTCTCCCGGGACCCCCATGTATACCCGCATCTCTTTCTAGTTTCGAAATTCGTATACAGAGCCTTGTCATACAACATATTATTATCAAAATCGCGTTAAAATGCCTCAAGGAATTTATTTCAGCCAAAAACTTTCACGAAAGATGTCTCAATATACGATTTTTGAAATAAGAGTGAGATGGCAGTACATGGGGGTCACGTGAGAGCGAGAGAGCGAGAGAGACGAACTGTCTTTGTTTGGAACGCTCATCACCGGCAGTCGCCATTACTAAAACCCTCTACAGAGACGGTCGATTTTCGTGATAAGTTAAGTGAAAATCACGTTGAAAGCATCGGAAAGTCTCAAATAATCCAATCATGGACTAAAGAAGGCGTTTTAAGAGAAATCCAAGGTGCGAGGTCAAGTGAGCGAGCGGGCCGCACGAGCTTACTCTAAAGCTATGGGGCATTAAACATTAAATGGGGCTCCCCATTTTGACTTGCTCATTTGACCGGCAAAAGCTTGGACTTTGTTTTAAATGCATTTATTGAGGTTTCAAGAGTAAATTTTGGGACTTCCTGGTGTTCCCAACGGAGGTATTTTCAATTGATTTTACACGAGAATTAACGCTCTCTATGGCTCTAGCATAAGTTTGTATAACAAACCCATTGAACCAAATGAGAACCGGCTCTTTTCAATAGGTTTTAATAAAGTGGATTTCAATACATCACAATTCACGAGCCACTACTAAGCGAATTTTATTTACAGTGTCGGGTGAAGATTTGAGGTTCGGAACTTTTCGGGGGACACCGAACGCCGAAGTCAACAAAACCATTTCTAGCCAATCAGAATCGTTGTTTATTGTTGTCTGTCACCGTTGAGTTACTCTTTTTGCCCCCATCTCGCGGAACGGGTACAAATTCCGAGGTTCGGGTACATCATCGATGCCATCCATCGGTACCGTACTAATATTTCGGGTGAGATAATAAAATGCAGAACCATTGGTTCGGGTAAAAATCTTCACCCGTCACTGTAAATAAAATTCGCTTACTGAGTGATTGCGAATACCGGTGTTTGGAAATACTGTACGTACAGGTAATCACTTAAATAACCAATTCTTGATTGCGGTAAAACTATTTTGATGCATGGTTAAATTCTATATGAGTGAAACATTAACCGCTATTCGCAACCGCAACTTTTTTTTTCCCCGGCGTACATCTCAGTAAGGAAAGAAATGGTTATAAAACTCCTAAGGTCTCTCTCGACTCTCTCTCTCTCTCTCTCTCTCTCTCTCTCTCTCTCTCTCTCTCTCTCTCTCTCTCTCTCTCTCTCTCTTCTCTCTCTCTCTCTCTCTCTCTTTCTCTCTCTCTCCCTCTCTCTCTCTGCTCAGTTAAACAGATGTGTTAAAAAGGATGGAGGGAGAGAGACAGGGTTGCCACATTTCGAGAATTTAAAATTTACATTCATAGATTTAATTATAAATACAATTTATCGCCACCATCTCACAACACTGGAGAGGCTATCATGTGATTCAAATCCTTATCTCCATCCTTTTCTAACACTTTTGTTTAAATGTATATAGATAGGAAGAGACAGGGTGGGAGGGAGAGGGGGAGAGAGAGACAGAGAGGGAGAAAGAAATAAGAGAGAGAGCGAGAGAGAAATAGGGGGGAGAAAAGAGAACGAGAGAGAGAGAGAGAGAAAGAGAGAGAGAGAGAGAGGGAGAGAGAGAGAGGGAGAGAGAGAGAGAAAAAGAGAGAGAGAGCGATTCTTAAAAACGCCTATATGCACACTAGTGATGACATTTTTTTTTCCATCAGAAATATGAATATAATTAAATTATTATTAATTCCTAGACGCAATGGACGTTCCTGCGAGGTAAAAGTTGACATTATGCAACATACAAAGCTTTACATGATTCAACGGAATTAGAGACCACAGCTCAGCCAATGTTTACTGATCGGGATCGAAATTTAAAACATATAATATTTCAAGAAATATTTTAAGAATGCCGCCGCTTGTTTCGTCTTCAGCAGACGGACAAGGAGAAAAGAAAGTGAATGCTCATACATCTTACAATGCGCAAGAAGAGAGAGATGGGAGGCGTATGAAGGGGGAATTAACGAGGAGTAGGAAGAGAGAGAAAAAGGTGTAAAAGTCGGAATTTCTTACCAGTTTTATCTACAGCGGTTTCAACAGATTTCCGGATTCTATGCTGCGATTCTACTAAGAGCTTTAATGGTTTGACAACCTCTTCTGACAAAGCTGTCGCAAAAGCCCTGAAATAGAAGGAAAAGAGTTTTCAAACGAAAGATCCATGCGATAATACAAAGATTTTTGAGAAAATGTGCCATGAATTTCCATGACGAAAATTCTGTGGAACATCATTTTATTTCTGTCAGAATTCCGTAAAGATTTACCACTTCAATGAAATTAGGGGTGGTTTGTACCCTGCATAATTTTGGTCATGGAACTTTTTTTAGGTAACACGCAAGGCAAAATTTTCGGGACCTAAATTTGATTTATTTAATGTTTCCATTTCATTGCGCCTGGCTACAACTGAATGTTTCTTAAAATAAGTGAATACAAGCTCTTAAGCAGGAAATATAAATCTCAAAAGGAGAATGGTATCAACTCCTTAAAATTAGACCATTAGATCGATTAGAGTTAACAAGCTACATTAAGCAAATGATACAACTATTCCTGCTTTCACGATCTCGGGTGGTATCCCGTTGAATTGAAGGCGCACCTGAATTCTGCCTGTAACTCTTCCTTTCATGAGAACACAAGACCTTATTAAAAATGCATTATACTTCAAAGTACTAAAACGAAAACTATCCCCCAGAACTGAAACGCAAGCATTTTCATACTTTCACCTTCTTATTTTGTTCTATAAATATTCGTGTGTATTTGTGTTCTCACCTGTGAATTTCACTTTGAGTTTCCATTTCAACACCAGCACATTGCCACGCATGGTTGACTGTTCCCATAGCCTCTTTCGAAGCCTTCAAAAGTTTAGCCGATAGTTTTGATAGCGTTTTTGCATATTGAGTCTCTGCTTCAGACCTACAAAGAACAAAAATAAAGGAGAAGAACATAAGTGATTGAAAAAACAATGGTGTGATGATGGTAAAATGTACCATACTTGATGCGGCTGACTCAAAAATCAGTTATGCAGATGGTAAAATACTACCCCTCGTTTTTTCCTGTGGGTAAAACTGGCAACTTTTTTCCTCGAACAACCCTTGGCATAAATAAGAAATCGAACTAGACATAATTTGAAGAGAGAGAGAGAGGAGGAAGAGGAGAGGGAGAGAAGAAGAAGAAAGAGAGAGGGGGGAGAGAAAAAAAGAGAGAGAGAGAGGGAGAGAGAGAGAGAGAGAGAGAGAGAGAGAGAGAGCTATGTTCCGTTATCTAGAGAGATGTTCCATTTCGATCCGTGCACGTAATGATTAAGGAGAGGAAAGACAAAAGACGGGAACTAGACAAATAAAGAGGTCAAAACACCATGAATTTCTGACTAATACTAAGCGCATGAGACATGGCTGATGGAGTCGAGCAACAAATAAAGGGGGGGCCGGTCCCTAATCGGCACAGACGAAAAAGGGAAGAGATGAGCCAGAGAGCAGACAGCCAGATGGCCAGAGATTATCGATATCGTGATGATTGGTTTAGAACTGGCCAAGCACCGAGACCGAGGATGCTGAGATTAAAAGCATCTTCCTCTTTCATGTCCCGTTTCGGATTCAACGGATTTTGCTGGATGGAGCTTATACTTATTGTTACTTTTAGAGACGGGTCTACAGAGGAATCTTTCAAGGAATGAGCAAGGGAAAGAGGGCTGAAACCTACGTTTCTAACGATAAGCCCAAAATTTGTTTAAAAAAATCCCTTCGAAAATGGTGACAACATTTAATTAAAGGAAGGAGGGGGGGGGGCTAAATCCTATACAGCTTCCCCAATGGCGTCGCGTGCCATCTGGCAACAATGCAACTGCTCCATTTAAACTCATTAAATATATCGAATGTTCTTTGTGCACTGTGCAACCCCTGAATTCGATATTTTACATGAGTTCAAATCAGAAACAGAGATAGAGTATCTCTGGTTTAAATGGATAGAATACAATGTTGCCAAATGGCGAGCTCCCCACTCTGATACCAAAATAAACGATTCGTCAGCTCTCGGAGGTTTATATTGCATAGTGGCGGCTAGTACAATGTGGCAACAATGTTTTAACTCCAATTTGAATCCAAAAGAGAATTTTCGCTATCGAATATGATTAACAAATACCAACCTAACCTACATATTCGAGGAAACTCAATTGTGTTTTTAGGTGTTTTCGGGGCATCGATGGCGTCAATCCGATTTTGAATATACACATCCGGTCCTCCGGACTTGAATTTAAATCGAATTTATGCCATCGACGCCTGAAAACCCGCGAGTGACGCTGGGGGCCGGGGCCCTCAATAATGATTTATTGTGACCAGATCAAAGCTTCATTGTCTGATCCATTATTACACGTGCGTCGTGCAGGTTGCCGCGGAAGCAAATATAACTGATTGCAGTGGCGTTGCGTGCAGTTTGGCAACGTTGCAGTACGTCCATTTAAACCCATAAAAACGATCGAAGTATCGGGTGTTCGGCGAAAACCATTGCATTCGACCATTTGCAGGGTTTTTAAATGGACGTACTGCAACGTTGCCAAATTACACGCAACGCCACTTCAATCAGTTATATCATGTTTCCATGCCAAAGATTACCGTCTAGGTGCGCCTACACTTCTGAAACGAGCTCTATATTTAGTTTGGTTCCCTTTGTGCGTCGCCGTCCGTGTACAGCGAAGCGTCGCGTTTGCATTATCTTTGTCAATTGAAAAAGGTGATTTGCGGGTTTTTATGACTTGCATACTACACAGTGTGCACGTGAGGTGAAAAATGAGTTCATTTCACTGTTGCCAGCAGCGATGATTTAATTTTGCTGTCATCACTCTTTAGATTGCCCGCGGGGGATCGACGTGCAGTTTGACAGATCGATCTCTTCGCTATTGGAATTGTGGTAAAGTCTTTTTTTGAGCTTGTTCTCTCGATTTAAAGGGGTTTACCTATATTTTTCTTGCGAGCTCTAATCAACATACATAAAATGTATTTTGATCGAAAGTCAATACCCCCCCCCCCCTAATGAATTTTATTTTTTTGATAGCGCTTACAAAAATTCTTGTTTTATCTAATAATTTTTATATGCATAAATTAAGGTCAATATTTTTGAAGTTTATAGTAAAAAAGTAATCCCAAACCCAAAAAAATTAATAAAAGTTTATAGAATGAATCTAATTGGTATTTAAGTGACTCAATAATTCCATAAAAAAAAAATAAAAAAAAAAAAAAAAAAATAAAAAAAAAAAAAAATAAAAAAATAAAAAAAAATAAAAACACAATTTCCCAAAGATACAGAGATTTGAAACGGGGCGTCGAACGAAAGTATGTGAACAGGCTGCAAAAAATATAACATACAATTTCTTCCTAAAACCCAACTTTTTACGGAGAATGGGTCTATATGGAATTCTTGTATTTGATATTTCATGAGAGTCTATGCTTCAAGAAAATTTGGGCGCAGATTTGCTTTGAAAATTTGAGGCCTCGCACGGAATCCAAAATAATAAAATTAGATTATATAGAAGGGGGTAGAAGGGGGAAAAATGTCGACGTACCTTGTTGGATTCCTTATCGGAGACGGGCCTTTGGCTATGAAGGTGAAGAGTGCTACTGGATAATTTATTTACATTTTTTTCCTAACCTAACATCTAACATTGCATCTTGAAGTTTTTCGTTTTCGCGGGCGCTGATGAAACTCTGCTTCTTGCTTTTAATTTCGGCTGCTCGCCATTCACTCAGACTTTTACCTGCGGGGAGAAGAAAAAAAAGAAATTAGACAAAATAAGCTAAAAATGAAAAAAAAAAACAAAAAAAAAACCGAAATATTTTTATTATTTTCAAACTGCGTCTACTTTGGGTTTAAAAAAAAAAAAAAAAAGTGTCTGTTTGCTACACATGTTTCGTCATGAATTATGTGGTAATATAGCTTTTTTATGTCTGGTATTCAGTGCATTTTTTATACTATGGCGCACAGTGTTTTGAAAAGGAGGACCGGCGGACATTGGCTTATAACTCTACTATAGCGCATAAAAATATAATCAAACCCATGCCACCCTACGTAGTTGGGTACGAGAAATTCATGGGAAGGGTCAAAATTGTCGCACAGTGGGTTTTTTTTAAGAAAATCCTGGAAAAAAATTAAAAAGGTGAAAGAAAGGGGGGAAAAATGTCAAAAATGGCAATGACAACGTTAAAATTTATCTTATTTTCTATGGTTTACCATGGGACACACAAAATTTACTGCTCTACCCGCCGCACAATGATCATTTTTTAAGAAAAAAAAAACCCCTTTTTTGTAGTGAGTTTCAACTGGAGCCACTTTTTTTATGAATATTTTATTTTGAATGATAATGAATAAAGAAAAATCGAGACTCATTTTACAGATCCGAGAATGAAGGTTTTTTAATTTCTTCCATTATAAACGCACGAAATAAAAACCCCCCCCCTCCCCGAGAACAGACTCTTTCTATCAGTAATAGCTCTGCAAAAGCGCTTTTAATGACTCAGGTCAGTGAAAATGAGATAAAATTTGGAACATGCAATGCCTCATCAAAAAAAACTCGAAAATTCGGAAATTTAGGTTTCTAAAATCTTCGTTTATATTTCTATTATGAAAAGTTACCATCATCTGTAGGCAATAAAAATAGTGGAAAAAGTATCTTGGATGGAAGGGAAAAGGAAAATTTTAAAACCAAAAATGTGAGCAAGCCGAAAAAAAATTACAGGTAGCGGGATTTGAACCCGGGTTTAATGCGTGCAAGGAAAAAAACGATAGTCAGACGACTAGCAAGTGATCATTTTGAAATGCGGCGCGCGTTTAACACATAAGCAGCCCCTGCCGATCGGCCTAGACGTGAGACAGTTGCTAGCGCGGCGAGAGAAAAACGTGGTTAATTTTACGGAGGTCGACTTAAAAAAATTAAATTTCTCCAAGAGTCGAAAAAATGGCACCCAAATTTTTTGGATATGTTGTTCTCTAGATGTTACTCTATCACTCCCTGAAAGCCGTTTTTTAAAGGGAAATTTTAAAGGCTTTTTTATAGCTCTGCCTAAAGTTGAAAAACGGTAAATTTTTCCTCAACTCTTTGAACAAGCTTATCAAGGTTGTAAAAGTAGAAAAGTTTAACTTCATATAGCTCATTTTAAAGCTGAAAGTACGCTGAAAAAAAATGGTGTATTTCATTTTTACAAAATTTTGAATATGAACAAAGAAAACCCCCATACATTCGGAGCATGGTTTAAAAAAAAATCGGAACCTGCCGAAAGTGATATTTTGAGAGCTTACAAAAGTATCAAAAAACGAATTATAAGCCAAAATTATGGAAAAATGGGGGGCACAGGATACAAAACTGAAGATTTATTCATGTTTTGACTCTAAAAACCGGCTTCGATTTTTGGCCCTATGTCCGCGCCGCGCCGGATTCAAACACTGTGTGGGCGGCTCGTGTGAAGAGTCGATTGTCGCTTGTCATTCAATCTTGTGTAAAAGTATTGAAGGATCGTAGTTTCAGTGAGCCTGTTGCAATTTTTTGCTACAGCTACCGGGATGGTAAATTTCTATAAGAAAAATTTGCGTGAAAATCGCAGGGAAAAGCTCATATGTATATGGCTCAAGGAGTCAGTTGCAAACGTTCATTGCTACCGCTATAGACAGCAGGGCTGCCGTTTTGCGTATAATCAATGCTATTTTTCTATTCACCGATGATTCCACCGGTTGAGAAAAGATTACACAGTTCAGTTCAGTGTATGACTGCAATGCAAAAAAATACTCTGATCTGTAATCTTTCCTTAATCGGTGGAAACTCCTTTGATTAATTAAAATATCCGCAAGTTTTTTAAAGTCATCGACAACTCCACCGGTAGAGAAAAGATTCCAGATGCGAGTATTTTAGTTTATTATAGTAATGCACTAAATTGAACTGTGTAATCTTTTCTCAACCGGTGGAATCATCGGTGAATTGAAAAATAGCATTGATTATACGCAAAACGGCAGCCCTGATAGACAGTTTTAGTGCGAAGTCAACGGTTAGCCAACAACCACAACAATGCACTCATCGGTCGCAATCAGCTGTGAAAAAACCGCTTTCCGTTCCAAACTATCTCACTCACTCTCCCGGGACCCCCATGTATACCCGCATCTCTTTCTAGTTTCGAAATTCGTATACAGAGCCTTGTCATACAACATATTATTATCAAAATCGCGTTAAAATGCCTCAAGGAATTTATTTCAGCCAAAAACTTTCACGAAAGATGTCTCAATATACGATTTTTGAAATAAGAGTGAGATGGCAGTACATGGGGGTCACGTGAGAGCGAGAGAGCGAGAGAGACGAACTGTCTTTTTTTGGAACGCTCATCACCGGCAGTCCCATTACTAAAACCCTCTACAGAGACGGTCGATTTTCGTGATAAGTTAAGTGAAAATCACGTTGAAAGCATCGGAAAGTCTCAAATAATCCAATCATGGACTAAAGAAGGCTTTTTAAGAGAAACCCAAAGGTGCGAGGTCAAGTGAGCGAGCGGGCCGCACGAGCTTACTCTAAAGCTAGGGGGCATTAAACATTAAATGGGGCTCCCCATTTTGACTTGCTCATTTGACCGGCAAAAGCTTGGACTTTTTTTTAAATGCATTTATTGAGGTTTCAAGAGTAAATTTTGGGACTTCCTGGTGTTCCCAACGGAGGTATTTTCAATTGATTTTACACGAGAATTAACGCTCTCTATGGCTCTAGCATAAGTTTGTATAACAAACCCATTGAACCAAATGAGAACCGGCTCTTTTCAATAGGTTTTAATAAAAGGGATTTCAATACATCACAATTCACGAGCCACTACTAAGCGAATTTTATTTACAGTGTCGGGTGAAGATTTGAGGTTCGGAACTTTTCGGGGGACACCGAACGCCGAAGTCAACAAAACCATTTCTAGCCAATCAGAATCGTTGTTTATTGTTGTCTGTCACCGTTGAGTTACTCTTTTTGCCCCCATCTCGCGGAACGGGTACAAATTCCGAGGTTCGGGTACATCATCGATGCCATCCATCGGTACCGTACTAATATTTCGGGTGAGAAAAATAAAATGCAGAACCATTGGTTCGGGTAAAAATCTTCACCCGTCACTGTAAAAAAAATTCGCTTACTGAGTGATTGCGAATACCGGTGTTTGGAAATACTGTACGTACAGGTAATCACTTAAATAACCAATTCTTGATTGCGGTAAAACTTTTTTGATGCATGGTTAAATTCTATATGAGTGAAACATTAACCGCTATTCGCAACCGCAATTTTTTTTTTCCCCGGCGTACATCTCAGTAAGGAAAGAAATGGTTATAAAACTCCTAAGGTCTCTCTCGACTCTCTCTCTCTCTCTCTCTCTCGACTCTCTCTCTCTCTCTCTCTCTCTCTCTCTCTCTCTCTCTCTCTCTCTCTCTCTTTCTCTCTCCCCTCTTTTTTTCTCTCTCTCTCCCTCTCTCTCTCGCTCAGTTAAACAGATGTTTTAAAAAAGGATGGAGGGAGAGAGACAGGGTTGCCACATTTCGAGAATTTAAAATTTACATTCATAGATTTAATTATAAATAAAATTTATCGCCACCATCTCACAACACTGGAGAGGCTATCATGTGATTCAAATCCTTATCTCCATCCTTTTCTAACACTTTTGTTTAAATGTATATAGATAGGAAGAAGGGTGGGAGGGAGGGGGGGAAGAGAGACAGAGAGGGAGAAAGAAAAAAGAGAGAGAGCGAGAGAGAAATAGGGGGGAGAAAAAGAGAACGAGAGAGAGAGAGAGAAAGAGAGAGAGAGAGAGAGGGAGAGAGAGAGGGAGAGAGAGAGGGGAAAAAGAGAGAGAGCGATTTTTAAAAAACGCCTATATGCACACTAGTGATGACATTTTTTTTTCATCAGAAATATGAATAAAATTTAAAATTTATTTTTAAATTCCTAGACGCAATGGACGTTCCTGCGAGGTAAAAGTTGACATTATGCAACTAAAAAGTTTTAACATTAATTCAACAATTAGAGCCCAAAAGCCCACCAATGTTTACTGATCGGGATCGAAATTTAAAACATATAATATTTCAAGAAATATTTTAAGAATGCCGCCGCTTGTTTCGTTTTTCCCAGCAGAGGGGACAAGGAGAAAAAAAAAGTGAATGCTCATACATCTTACAATGCGCAAGAAGAGAGAGATGGGAGGCGTATGAAGGGGGAATTAACGAGGAGTAGGAAGAGAGAAAAAAGGTGTAAAAGTGGGAATTTCTTACCAGTTTTATCTACAGCGGTTTCAACAGATTTCCGGATTCTATGCTGCGATTCTACTAAGAGCTTTAATGGTTTGACAACCTCTTCTGACAAAGCTGTCGCAAAAGCCCTGAAATAGAAGGAAAAGAGTTTTCAAACGAAAGATCCATGCGATAATACAAAGATTTTTGAGAAAATGTGCCATAAATTTTCCATGACGAAAATTCTGTGGAACATCTTTTTTATTTCTGTCAGAATTCCGTAAAGATTTACCACTTCAATGAAATTAGGGGTGGTTTGTACCCTGCATAATTTTGGTCATGGAATTTTTTTTTAGGTAACACGCAAGGCAAAATTTTCGGGACCTAAATTTGATTTATTTAATGTTTCCATTTCATTGCGCCTGGCTACAACTGAATGTTTCTTAAAAAAAGTGAATACAAGCTCTTAAGCAGGAAATATAAATCTCAAAAGGAGAATGGTATCAACCCCTTTAAAATTAGACCTTAGATCGATTAGAGTTAACAAGCTACATTAAGCAAATGATACAACTATTCCTGCTTTCACGATCTCGGGTGGTATCCCGTTGAATTGAAGGCGCACCTGAATTCTGCCTGTAACTCTTCCTTTCATGAGAACACAAGACCTTATTAAAAATGCATTATACTTCAAAGTACTAAAACGAAAACTATCCCCCAGAACTGAAACGCAAGCATTTTCATACTTTCACCTTCTTATTTTGTTCTAAAAATATTCGTGTGTATTTGTGTTCTCACCTGTGAATTTCACTTTGAGTTTCCATTTCAACACCAGCACATTGCCACGCATGGTTGACTGTTCCCATAGCCTCTTTCGAAGCCTTCAAAAGTTTAGCCGATAGTTTTGATAGCTTTTTTGCATATTGAGTCTCTGCTTCAGACCTACAAAGAACAAAAATAAAGGAGAAGAACATAAGTGATTGAAAAAACAATGGTGTGATGATGGTAAAATGTACCATACTTGATGCGGCTGACTCAAAAATCATTTATGCAGATGGTAAAATACTACCCCTCTTTTTTTTTCCTGTGGGTAAAACTGGCAACTTTTTTCCTCGAAAAAACCCTTTGGCATAAATAAGAAATCGAACTAGACATAATTTGAAGAGAGAGAGAGAGGAGGAAGAGGAGAGGGAGAGAAGAAGAAGAAAGAGAGAGGGGGAGAGAAAAAAAAAGAGAGGGGAGGGAGAGAGAGAGAGGAGAGAGAGAGAGAGAGGGGCTATGTTCCGTTATCTAGAGAGATGTTCCATTTCGATCCGTGCACGTAATGATTAAGGAGAGGAAAGACAAAAGACGGGAACTAGACAAATAAAGAGGTCAAAACACCATGAATTTCTGACTAATACTAAGCGCATGAGACATGGCTGATGGAGTCGAGCAACAAAAAAAGGGGGGGGCCGGTCCCTAATCGGCACAGACGAAAAAGGGAAGAGATGAGCCAGAGAGCAGACAGCCAGATGGCCAGAGATTATCGATATCGTGATGATTGGTTTAGAACTGGCCAAGCACCGAGACCGAGGATGCTGAGATTAAAAGCATCTTCCTCTTTCATGTCCCGTTTCGGATTCAACGGATTTTGCTGGATGGAGCTTATACTTATTGTTATTTTTAGAGACGGGTCTACAGAGGAATCTTTCAAGGAATGAGCAAGGGAAAGAGGGCTGAAACCTACGTTTCTAACGATAAGCCCAAAATTTGTTTAAAAAAATCCCTTCGAAAATGGTGACAACTTTTAAATTTAAAAGGAAGGGGGGGGGGGGGGCTAAATCCTATACAGCTTCCCCAATGGCGTCGCGTGCCATCTGGCAACAATGCAACTGCTCCATTTAAACTCATTAAATATATCGAATGTTCTTTGTGCACTGTGCAACCCCTGAATTCGATATTTTACATGAGTTCAAATCAGAAACAGAGATAGAGTATCTCTGGTTTAAATGGATAGAATACAATGTTGCCAAATGGCGAGCTCCCCACTCTGATACCAAAATAAACGATTCGTCAGCTCTCGGAGGTTTATATTGCATAGTGGCGGCTAGTACAATGTGGCAACAATGTTTTAACTCCAATTTGAATCCAAAAGAGAATTTTCGCTATCGAATATGATTAACAAATACCAACCTAACCTACATATTCGAGGAAACTCAATTGTGTTTTTAGGTGTTTTCGGGGCATCGATGGCGTCAATCCGATTTTGAATATACACATCCGGTCCTCCGGACTTGAATTTAAATCGAATTTATGCCATCGACGCCTGAAAACACCAAAAAAGTTCGAAAAACACAATCTACAAATAGTTTCGTGTAATTCACTCTTTGTCATGCGTACTTGCGTAGGTTGGTAACGATTTTGCATGATTTCGTTGGATATATATTCGTCGCGAAAATTCGCTTCATGTCAAACAATCGATTGTTGGTGAAGCGCTGCCTCACTCTCGAAATCAATTATTTTACATAGAATCAAATAGAAGAAAGACAATGTTGCTACATTGCATGCGAGCCGTCAATGGTTTTTTGAAATTTATATTCGAAAATCGATCGCATGTACCAGGACAACCTTACCGATGTCCCAATGGACTTAATTAATCAACATGCTCTTTATGGCGCACATTAGACACTAAAAAACATAATCAACGTGATTACGTAAATGATCATTAAAATTTAAACACACAACTCTTACGAAAAAGCGTATGGAAAAAAAAAATGACTCCAGTCAAGTGCTTCGTAGTTAAAGTGTATCGCGTATTGCGTCAACTAAAAATGAAGGCGCTTGATGATTTTTAGCGCAACGCTATGTTTTGAAGTCTTGATAGACTTTCGACTGAGTATGAATTACGGACATGCTTGAATGGGTATTGGTGCGAGAAAATTAAAATAGCTCCACTTGACACCGGTGGACGGTGGTGGAGGTCAACGTATCGGTATCCTAGAGCATGGTGAATGGTGGACGGTCTCGCTCTGAAGACGACATCGATGCATGTAGTGCAATATAACGCACGTTGCGTGACGTCGACGCAAAATGGATCGACGCAGTTAAACAATTTTCAGACGTGAAATTCGTTCGGTTTTTTGTATCAGAGGAGTTTCAGTGCTGATTACTTCAAGAGTGCTATCAAGTCAGAATAAGAAGCCCTATACACGCTACGAGCGGTGAGCAGAGAGGATACAGCCATAGACTGTTTTAGTAGAGCGATATATCGTATCGATTGCCGTCCGAGGGCCTCTGGTTCCAAACAAACTCTGGTTCAATGTAATTTCCCCATAAGCGAACTTTTAAACGGAAATTTAGGGTATTAAATCAAACAATTAATGCGACCTTGCTGCGATTATGAATTCTACGTCCTCGAAAATGCTTAATTATGCCTGGTTCCTTGACTAAAACTGCCGGAATCAATAAGATATTACAGATTAAATGTTGCATTTGTAGGTTAGAATCGCCCGAAATCCCGCCAATTCCACAACAACAACAATAACATTTGGGTGATTCCAACCTCCAAACGCATCAATTGATCTGTAATATCTTGTTGATTCCGGCAGTTTTACGGGTGGAACCAGGCAAAATTAAGCATTTTCGAGGACGTAGAATTCATAATCGCAAAAAGGTCGCATTAATTGTTTGATTTAATACCCTAAATTTCCGTTCAAAAGTTCGCTTATGGGGAAATTACATTGAACCAGAGTTTGTTTGGAACCAGAGGCCCTCGGACGGCAATCGATACGATATATCGCTCTACTAAAACAGTCTATTAACAGTGGCGGCTCGTGAATTGCGATATATCGATGTACACTCCATTTAAAACTATAGAAAAGTATCGATTTCTCGGGGATTCAATTGCACCTCCTGACGATTGATACTTTCTTAAAGTTTTGAATGGAGTAGACATCGATATATCGCATTTAACGAGCCGCCATTGGCCATTAACCATCGCTCAATGCCTTATAAACAGAATACCTTCCATCTCTCTGTTTTTCCGTTTGAATGTATGAGTATAAATAAAGGATAAAAAGGAAGAGTTTTATCCATTTGTCCATATACCCTCGTCTAACGTATACGAGTTTCAATGGAGAAAAGAGAGAGATGATGTGCTCCTGGATCAATCTTTGATTGGCTGGCGCATTTTAAGCTCGGCCGGCTTTGTGGCATCACAATCAGTGGCGTCGCGTGCCATCTGGCAACAATGATACTCATCCATTGAAACTCATTAAATATATCGAATTTTCCTTGTGCACTGTGCACCCCCTGAATTCGACCTTTTTTATGAGTCCAAATGGATAGCATGCTGTGTTGCCAAACTGCACGCGACGCCACTGATCACAATGCAATGAAATCACTAGGAATTATCTTTAAAATCGCAAGAAATTTAGGCCAATAGTTTTCCGTGGTGATGAAAATTTCCAGAAATCCTTAACATTTTAAAAATAATTTATGATAATTTTCAACTAGAATTTCTGGCATGAAAAAATTGCAGCCTTTTCGACCAAACTTCCGTTCGGAAATTTCATAATTTTTTTTTTTTTTTTTTTTTTTAGGGACTATATTTAGTTATTCGCATGGCTGTTTTCGCCAGAATTTTTTTTTTCAGCGTGTCCGTTATTCTTTCCATGCCCCCCTCTCGCATTTGAGGAGTTGAAATGTAGAATGAGGTATGCGCCATTAAATTTTTCCAAAGATTTGGCCATTGTTTCTTTGTTAAAATTAAACCACAAGACGCTCACAGGCATAACATTTTTAAATAGAATTTCTCACTAAATTGATCATATTTTTCCCCACACAAAATGAAAAAATTGAGAAAAAAACAAAAACTAGCTTTTCGAGAAATGAAGAGTCCACGATAAAAACTATAGATGCCACAAATGGCATCTAACGGAATACAAAAGTACGCATTGAGTAGAAATCTACAGAAGTGCAAGACAATCAATTTTGGTGGCATGGAAATACATTGTTTCTTTAGAGAAAGAATTATCTTTAAAAGTCAAATTTTCCCCTTTTTTTCAGCTTAGAAACGAAAATGGGTTTTTTTTTGACATTGTATACCGTCCTTTCCCTCTCACTGCAAATACAATCAGATTTTTATACAACTAAGAAAAGCTGCACAATCTTTGCATTTTGCAACAAATGATGGCGCATAGACTCATAGAGCTCGTTTAAAAAGTATAGACGCAGCTAGACCATAATCTTTGGCGAATTTTCAATTTTTCTTCCTTCGAATCTAAATAAATAAACTTGCCTCTGACTTTAAACTTTTGATTTTATAGCGTTCCTTAATGAAAAGCCACGGCTCCAATTCATTTTCATTAATTTTTATTTTATAATACGAGAAATAATGTTGACAAATTCCAAAGATTATCGGTCTAGGTGCACCAACACTTCTGAAACGACCTCTACCTCATTCTACATTTCAACTCCAAATTTATGAAAACCTATTGAAAGTTCGGTTGCTCCGTCTAAAACTTTTTTTCTCCACTCAATAATATTCTCCATAAAATCCATATACTCACAGTATCATGAAAAACTTATGTCATTCTAAAGGGGGCGCTGTCGTTTACAACCAGCGCAGCGTTGCGGCGCACAGTGAACGGAACATGGATTTTCCCAGACATTATTTTACGATGAAAAATTAAGATTATAAACAATAAACATCAAGATAACCTAAACATGTGTGATATCATTCATAATGGAGCTTAGAATAAGTCACAGAATGTGCTGTTTTTGCAAGGAAACATCATAACATTAAACTGTTTTTAAACAATAAAAACAAAAACAAACAATAACTTTTTATGTCTGGAAAAATCTCCGTTTTTTGTTCCAGTGTGCGGCGCGGGCTGTAAAAAGGTAGGAATAATAAAAATCGCGAATTCTCGAGTGAGTGAAAACAAAACGAATGTAAAGTGCTGCGGACGGTGGCTTCTTCTCACGTCTCGTGACATTCTCAGCGATCCTCGCATAACACGTTGTGCTGTAGTATGCGTTGAGCGACGTAAAAGCCAAAATGACCTGAAGAAGCGACGATCCTATTCGACGTCAGAATGTCAGCGATTTGATACTGACATTGGTGTTCTTCTGGCTCACGTTTGTCGGAGACCTCGCGGACTCGACGAGACGCTGCAACGGCCGCGACGCGACGTCATGGGCGGATACAGGGGATTGTCTTTCTCTCTCTCTCCCTCCATTTGAATTATGTGTTAGAAAAGGACAGCAGAGGGGGCCCCTCACGTGACTTTGGCCCCCCCTTCTGTCCTTTTCTAACGCACGTTTTCAAATGGGGGGGGAGAGAGAAGGACAAATTCCTGTATCCGCCTATGCGCGACGTACACGCGCACGTCGCAAGTGGGTTGAAACCAGGGGACGTCTCCGAGGGCGTATCCAGAAAATGTTCCGGGGGGGGGGGGGCAAAGTTAAATAATTTTCCGCATTTTTCGAAACATTGAATGAAGTTGAGCTCGTTTCAGAAGTGCAGGCGCACCAAAACAAAAATCTTTGGCGAATTTTTAATCTTTATTCCTTCAAAGCAATACCGAAATTTTCGCCTGTCTTTAATCTTTTGGGTTTAAAGTGTTCCTCATTGAAAAGTGAACACTGAATTTCATTTTCATTAATTTTCATCGAGCTATTTCAGAAATACTGTTGACAAATTCCAAAGATTATCGGTCTAGGTGCGCCTACACTTCTGAAACTACCTCTAAACACCTTTAATGCAAAAACGCCAACTATATGAGCCGCCGCACCGCGCGCCAGTGCTGTATCAAATAGAGTCCCTATATGTAGAGAGTTAAGACAAGAGGGTAGTGAACTTCTGATTGGTCGATGAGTTTTAGGCTCTACGGACGCCGCCATTGGATGCGATTTTGCACTTTTGTTTTGTTTTTTCCAACGGTCTTTTACAGATAAAAGAGTTAATTTGCGATGAATCTGTTGATTTTAATCATGACACCTCTAGAATGTCTCTAAATCCCAATAGAATCTTTCAAAGTGTAAATAGATGTCGATCAACAAAAGCAGTGAAAGATTTACATCGTTAGAAACTCAGCGGCACTGTAATCTTTGCTGTGGACCAAAACACAATAACGGCCCTCAGAATGTAAACAAATGTAGAAAATCGCATCCAATGGCGGCGCCAATGGCTTCACTTGTCTCAACTTTCTACATAAACAGGGACTCTTGTATCAAGGACCCTTTCTCCAGCGATATACTGCTTCCAGTGGCGGCTCGTGCTACTTGGCAACAATGTCTTCACTCCATTTGATTGCGTGTAAAACAATCGATTCGAAACTGAAGCAATGGACATAGATTCCCTGGTAAAAATGACGACTATACGACTATTCCAAAAACGACTATAAACATAGTTGCCGACTATAATCCATAGTTGGCCCAAATATGTTTATAGTCGTTTTTGGAACGGTTTTTAGTCGTCATTTTTTCCAGGGTTCTAATGGAGTAAAGACATTGTTGCCAAGTAGCACGAGCCGCCACTGACTGCTTCAATCCTGAGATAAAAACCAACCTTTCGCTTTCCGAGTCGAAAAACTATATCAAGTATACAGACAGAGAAGCGCGCGGAACGGTGTTCGAACTTCAAGCGGGTTACGCGTAAAACAACAGCCAACACACCCGGAAGCATCAGAAAAAAATAAAGACCGCACCGGTTCCTCTTTCACCTCCATCGTCTGAGAGACAATTAAAATCTTCAACTTTGATGTTCGATTTAATTGACCGAGCGAAAGTCTGAAATCTTCTTCTGCATCAGTTAATGATACCCGCCGTTGATTAATTAAAGCGCGGATTCGAACATGTGCGAGATCAATGTCCACGTGCTCGATTTAAAAAAAAAAAAAAAAAAGATTTAGCGAGGAACGGACTTAGAGAGGTTTTTGGGCAGAAATAGAAAGACAGCAAATATCACAGACAAATGGAGACTAGCGACTCCAGCAGAGGCACTCTGAATTCTCGCGGATTCAACAAAAAAAAAGTCAACGTCGCAGGGGGTTGAATGTTGAGCATTCTCCTCTACACTTCCCAGCCTATCCCTCCTGTGTCTACCGAGGTTTCAGGACATTTCGTCAACTACTTTTTGTCCGCTCGCATGTTTCGTCCAACTGTTTACGTCACTGCGTTTTTTCGGCGGCAATATGTTGGTCCACTTAGTAAATAATGTCCAAAGTTTATTGGTCCAGATAAAAACACCAACTCCATACAGGAAATATTGCCAAAATTGGAAAACATCATAATTTTGGTATAATTTTTGATAAAAATCACATGGTCATTCGTAAGGATTGTTGGGGGCCTTAAGACCGGCAGCTTGCGGGTTTTACAAAAATTGTGACATTTTAAACAAATTTTGGCAACAGAAAATTTAGGAAAAAATAAAGAAAAAAAAAAATGACATCAGTAAGGATAAGAATTACTCCACACGAAAATGAAGTTACCATAGCAGCCCCCGTCGTCCTTCAACTACCTTCCATTTTCTTATTTAATGTTTCCATAAATTCTTTTCCTTGCAGTATGATTATATTTTTCATATATGTTTTTCTTAACTGTTGTCAAAAAATTTTTAAAAGTTCAGTAAAATCAAACATATGAACCAAAATTAACGCATCGACCTATCTTTATATTTTCTTGCCTTCATACATGCGTGGACGTAAAGCGCCTGGACGAATTTGTATCCGGTCAAAAAGTCGTTGACGAAATGTCCCATAACCTTTACCGAATGTCACCGTTCAAAAGCGTTCAATGCGACATCAAAAGGTGTTGACTGTTGTTTTACATGTTATTTTGTTGAATCCCCGAAAATTTAGTGTGCCTCAAATCTTCCCTATGTATTTTAGCGTAGCGCTCCGTCTCTATTTGCCTCAGATAAATATCAATTAAGGAGAAGACACGGGGATACTGGAAAGGGATATTATCGACATGATATGCTTACATATGACTCGATTTTTCCCGGGAGAAGGGGGATTTTACAGCAGCAAAACTAGAGGGGGGGAGGTTAAAATAAATCTAAAAAAGGTAGGAGTATTGTTGTCGGAAAAAGAAACAAGTGTATGTGTACCTATTTGTACTTACAATGAATTTTTTTATTAATTGTTTTTTCTGTTTTAATAATATTAATATGCTTATCTCTTTAGCTACATAACCCGTTCATTCCGCAACTGTTTCTCATGGTTTCAATTAATTAATTAATTAATTAATAAGAACACCAGGATTCTTGAGATTTGTAATTTTTGAGAGTGCGACGTTGGGCGCCTTCAATTGATGATATATGCAAAAACAAGTACCGCGGAGTAGGAATATTTATCTACTCAATTTAAACGAGTGCGATGTGCGTTGATTGCAGTGGCGGCTCGTTCATCTAAGCAACAACGGATCCTCTCCATTTAAACTTATGTAAAATAATCGATGTTTAGAAGGTGCATTGCACCCCCCAAAAAATCGATCCTTTTGCTTAGGTTTCAATGACAAAACAACACATGGTTGCCAAATTGCACGAGCCGCCACTGGTTGATTGATTAACTCGGCACAGAAACGGTGAAAATCTGTTGTTAGAACTGTCCTATTCGTAGAAACCAAGCCGTTACAGGTCTTGTTTAGATACACATACCTCAAGATAATGACAACCCGGGTTTTAAAAAAATTAAAATAGGGGCAAATTCTCCCTTCTCCCCTCCACGCAACCAGCCGTGCTCCAAAAAATTGACCATGCCTGAATTGGTACCATATAATGATAAAAAACCAGCAGTAAAATATGAGTTTTTAATTCGTCACCCCCACTATGGCCTTGGATCGAAAAAAATGTGCAAAAAATCAGTGAAAAAAAGGCATTAAAAACATTAAAAAACATCCTCTTCGACCTTTTAAGGTTTATATGAATTATTGCAGTGACATATTACCAAGGTTTGAATTACTTGTTAAAAGTGTTTTCGGTGATTAAAATTGGTGTTGAAAGTTTCTGATTGATAGATTGATGAGAAATTCAGTTTCTGATTATTGGCCTTTTTTGACGATCTCAGACCGTAGTTACAGGGGGCGATCCTGACTTTTTGTAAACCATATGTATAAAATGTAAAAAGGGAAAAAAAATTAGAACGGGGAGGAAAATACCAGTTTGAAAATTGACCTACCTCTCTTGAAGTATAGCGCTGAGATCTTTGCAGAAGTCACCACCTTGTTTGATGTATCGTTTCAAATCATCAAAAACCCCTTTGACCCTGAGAACAGAGAAAAAAAAGTAGGTTATTCATCGATTCTTTAGACAAGTACTGACATACAACAGTGAATGAAAAGGACACACACTTTATAAAGGCTTTTTGTCTAAGACTCTAGAAAGGAGGTGTAATCAAAAGCAGCAACATATAAGTAGTTTTTGGCCAAGAAATGAGATGGCTTAAACTCTCTTTATTTTGAGTTAGCCAGGAAGAAGATAAGAATGGGTCAATTCCTCAGTCCGACAAAGAGTTGTACTCTTTGAGCGAACTCTTTGAGCGCTATCCAATTTGGGAATGTTATACCTACTGAGATGACGACAAATGATACTTATATTTCTGTCTGAACCCGCGATCATGTGCTGTCAGATTTGGTAAAAAAAAGATGCACACTTTACATTCGATTACATGGGAAATATGTTATGTACCCATATTTTATTTTTTTTTAGTCAAATTTGGCACTACCGGCGAATCAAAATCACCTTTGAGTGAACTACAGACTAAAAAAGTCACAGAGAGGTATGCTTTTTGCAGATTTCGGCGCCGGAGCTAAAAAGTATACAGCAAACTTCAACACCAGAGCACGGTAAATGCAAAGTAATTTGTGTTCAATAAATTAGGAACCGATTGCTTACCATACATTCTGGCCAGTGGCGAAGCGTGCTATTTGGCAACTTTGCATTTCGTCCATTTTAACCCATAGAAAAGGTCGAATTCGCTGGTCATCGGTGATCCCTATAGATAATAATTCGATATTTTTTATGGGTTTTAATGAGCCAAATGCAGCGTTGCCATATTGCACGCTTCGCCACTGATTCTGGGTGGCGCTATAGTCTGCTAAAAAGCGTATGGTTCATTGCACCGCACTTTTTCTTCCCGTGCGGCAACATCGGCCGCGTGCCGCCGGTGTATCAGTTTTCAAACCGTACTCGAATCCTGCTGGATGGCCGTGTATGTGTGTATGTGTTGGAGTTGGTTGTGATTGTCGTTGTATTGGTCAGTCGGTAAACCGGTAACCAGTACGACCGCAATGAGGACGTTCGTTGACCAGACGTGTGCGCAGGTCGTAGTGCGCAAGTCCCTTGTGTACCTTCGCGTGCTTACGCTACGGCGCGACGCGACGCGGCAGCCTCGCCACGCTCCAGAACAGGCGGTGTAAGTACTATTGATGGTTGCAAGAGGGGTCAGAGGCGCTTCGCGGGGGGAATCCCCCCTCCCCCTCCCCCTCTTTAGTTGTCTATACAAAAACCTGACCGAGTCGACGCGACGCTACGATGGGAGGGACGCAGCTACGCCGACGTCGAACAATCGCTTCACGCCTTTTACGATACTACAACTACAAACAGCGTCCTCCATTCATTAAAAGAATCCGCGAAAAAGGATGAATGGCAACCACGCGTCAGCTCTACTACTGCTGGCAAACGACAAGGAGTGACGGGTGGCACGGACACGGCGGATGTGCCGACCGCAATATACATATAGACTGTTTTAGAAAAACTATATACTGTATATCAATTGGAAACCGGGCACTACTTATCGATCCCAAACAAAAGCAGTGTTGCAGCGTGCAAATGGGGCTACTGCACACTTTTGCTATAAGCAATTTAATAGTCGATTATGGCGTAAAAACCTCAAAAAATAACGATGGCAGCACTAAAAACTTCCAAAATCCACTCCTAAACTCAATAAACGCAGTTATTTGCGCGAGCGTAATGGTGGCCAAAGGCACTAACAATGGGAGATTCCTATCTTAATTTCGTTACTCTTTCTATGCTGACAAGGATGATTCACAGAGTAATTAGTCATCAGAGTGATGATCCACATCCGATGAATGGTACCGCAACACCAAGTGACACCGGTGTCAAATGAAAGTAGTCTCTTATTGGTCACTTCTTGGTGGCGTTTCAGAATTGTTAGATGGGAATCTCCCATTGTTAGTGCCTTCGGCCACCATTACGCTCCCGCAAATAACTGCGTTTATTGAGTTTAGGAGTGGATTTTGGAAGTTTTTAGTGCCGCCATCGTTATTTTTTGAGTTTTTTACGCCATAATCGACTATTAAATCGCTTATAGCAAAAGTGTGCAATAGCCCCATTGGCAACGTTGTAATGTGTACATTTAAACCCATGTAAAAGGTCGAATGCGAAGGTGTTCACCGAACACCCAATAGTTCGATATTTTTCATGAGTTTCAACGGAATCATTACAACGTTGCCGAATTGCATGCTGCCCCGCTGAACAAAAGCTATAGTCAACGAGCTCTACCAACAGAGAAGATTTTGTGGGACGTGCTTTTGAGGCAACATGGAGGCAGCCATGATGGAAATCTCTTATCAGTAGCGAGGCGTGCAATTTGGCAACGTTTCTTTTCTCCCATTTAAACACATTAGAAAGGTCGAAAAATCTGGTCATCGCCGATGACCGAAGCATTCGATTCTTTCAGCGAGTTTAAATGGAGAAAGTACATCGTTGTCAAATTTTACGCCTCGCTACTGTCTCTTATGGACATTTTCACACGGGCTCGATTTGTTTGCCTAATTTTTTTCAGAACATTTAAAGTTTAAAAAACAAGTTGATGTGATGAATCCATTTGAAATTGGTTATAAACAAAAGCGCGAGTGTTCTGCAGGATTTTTACGTCTTAACGACATAATTAGTGTGTCTGGCCGTCATGAACGTAAAACCAGGTTTTGTCTTCATAAGATACCTGATACCCTTTTCTCTCCTTACCGCGAACAATTCCATGTATTTTGACCCGCACTGGTTTCAAATTCGGCATTAATTTTTACTCAAAACTTTTTCAAAGTTTTGAATTTTTTGCGAGGAAGTCGTAAATTGGACGCTCACGTTTAACAACTTTGTACGTGTGCATCACCAAAATCGGGACACTTTCAGGAAAAACCAAAGGCACCATTATTCTCAGCTCATCAAGTACTATCATTTTCTTGATAAAAAAAAAAAAAAAAAAAAAAAAACACAAAATCAGACCACTGCAACTGCCAACTGCATTGGCCATTTGGATACAGAATTTTTTTTATTCAACGATCAAGGTGAGAAAAAATTTGCTTTGTTTTCTATCACGCGTCAGTTTCTTATATAAAAAGAAATAGTTATTCCGGTTTCTGTGTCCGATAGATAGTCACAATTTTTTTCTTTCCATTGGTGGTCTACAACTTTCAAACTCTCAACTCTGTAAATTAACCGCGCATACATTAAAAAGAGATGGAGAGAGAAAAAAATCCGCGTTTTGAAAAGTGAGTGTCCGAGGCATTCGACTGCACGCGAAAGGAAATTTCGATAAATCTTTAGCTTGGCAATTAATTCACGAATGGCACAAGCTCGCTCTGGTAAGAACAGGTCTAGGGTTTTAGGGGACCTCTAAAAGCGCCACGCGCGCCGTACAGTAAACCGATTTAAAGAAGGGGCGTGTTTTTTTGGAATAAAAAATGTTACTGTTTTTTCAGGAGTATACGTGAAAGTACTCGATGAGCTGAAAACAAAAATGCCTTTGGTTTGCTTCTATAGGTTTCATTGTTCCGGTCGATTTCGGTCCAAAAGACATTGCTATAAATTGTAATTTTGCGCCTTGTGAAGTTGTAATGTCACAACACGCACAATTTTTGCATTTTTACAGGAGTCAAGTGTATCTCCAAAACAGTGATACCTATAGATAAGAAAACCAAGGGCACCTTTGTCCTCAGCTCACCAACTACTTCACTGGTCTTTTTAGGTACAGAATTCTGTCCATAATGACCAGAAATTCTGGCATTTTTTACCAGATTATTTGAATAAAAAATGCCAGATTATTCTGATCAAACATGTCAGAATTCTATTTTAAAATAACTAAACTCTCTTGCATTTGCGGATCCAGCAATCTGGCAACAGTGTATTCTTCCCATTTGATGGCATGAGAAATAATCGATTAGTCACGGGGCTGTAGCCCCTTCGAGAATCGATTTTTAATCATACATTCAAATGGGAAGATTGCATAGTTGCCAGATTGCTGGATCCGCCCGAGCTCTCTTAGAGCCTATTCTTTAATCTTGGGAACCTTTTATTTTAAGAATTCTGGTCATTTTAAGTAAAACATTTTTCTCCCTGGACATCAACTAACCCGCCTGAAAATCTCTATTATTCTGTGGGTTCAAGCGGAATGGACATCAATGGGTCTGTTGCAAACTTTTGCTATACCGATTAAGAAAGTATAATCCAATGTAAAATCGCCTAAAAAGTCCCTTGGTGGCATCAAAAAGTCCTAAAATGCAATAATAAACTCACAGGAGGCGTTTAATGAAATCCAAGATGGCGGATAAATATCGAGCAATTTGTTTGCATGCACTACGAACATCCAAGGATAGCCAACCTCACAATATCGATCACAACCAATCACAACGTAAACAAACACATAACCTCTACCTCTAGTGAGGTTGTCCAAGTTGGCTATCCTTGGATGTTCGTGGTGCATGCATACAAATTGCTCGATATTTCTCCGCCATCTTGGATTTCATTAAACGCCTCTTGTGAATTTATTATTGCATTTTATGACGTTCTAATGCCACCAGTGGACTTGTGGACTTTATAGGCGATTTTACATTAGATTAATCGTTGTAGCAAAAGTTTGCAACAGACCCATTATCGATGTATCGAAATCCACGAACTTCCTTTATCCGAAAGTAAATCTACTTCGATCTGCAGTGTGCGCCGGTCTGGCCAAGACTGTAACCGAAGTGCGATCTCTCTATCTCTCTCTCTCTTTCACTAGAATTGATTTGGTCGGAAAGCCGAGATAGAATCTTCGGCTGATCAAACGATACTCATTAAAATACAGCCCGAAAGAACGAGCTTAAGTTATTCGAGCTTGATCAAAGTTTCGTTTTCTACGCGAGTTGTCACTCGAATCGGCTGGCCACTTTGGCACGAACTCAAGTAGTGTGAAGAAATAAGAAAAAAAAAATAAATAAATGAAACCGAATGAAAAACAAGGAAAGTAAAACTAAATAAATTAATAAAAATGAAATTCGGCGATTGACACACTCGCGTGAGCGGCGACAACGCATTAAAAAGCAGTGGATAAGCGCGGGGGGCTGGACTTGAAGTTCGAAAAAGTGAAAGCCGTCTTTTTAAGTTGTCGCATCTGTAACTTCCACGGTTGCCAATTTAACAGACCAGATCAAGCACAGAGTCTTACAAATTATTACAGAATTTAGAGGAATGGGGCTCTTGCAAACATGATTTGACCAAAATGTGGTCAAAGTTAGGTTTTAGAACCCCCAGAAATTTTAACGTTTCGGCTTCGCAACGCAGGGTACGTGGCTATGCCTTAAATTCCGTTCGACGATCCTTAACCAATTAAAGTGATCCATCGATCACATGAGCATAGCAAAATCAAGCATTGACGCAAACTGAAAGTCGATATCTTTTTGCGCATTGAAGATATCGAGATTTTAAGCACTGTAAGTATATTAAAAATTTCATCATATACATACAAATACGAAAACAAAATTATTGGAATTTCACGGGGGCGCGCGCATCACAGCTTGACGCAGCGCCGGCTCGATGAGGTGGGCACAAAGCATCAAAGTTACATAATTCTTGGGGGTGGGAGGGGGAGAAGTTCGCGTTCAGGCACGAAAGAGATGGATTGCAGAGTAATACTCTACGATGGCGGGGCCGCCGTATAAAATTGGCTCGTCTTAAAATTAATAATTCGGCACACGGCATTAAAGAAAAAAAAATGTCATCTTGTCGTATACGTCGCCGTTTCGTAACCAACTCTCATCAAATAAAAAAAAAAATATACTTCTATCAATATCCCAATACCTACACTAAACTCTAGAATTACTACGAAATTACTACTACTACATTTTACGACCGCCCTCGCATTTATTGCGTTATTAAGAGCATGCGCAAAGCGCAACGCCTTTCAGCTTTGACGCACGAGCCGCTCACTGTGTCACTTGATTTGATTACTTCGACTTCGGTTCATTTAACTGTTTTTAGGTTCCAGATAGGCTAGGGCCTCCAAGTCCTATACGGCCTCCATATAGACCAATCAAACAGTTTTGGCCTCCATACACGCTTAAAATAATCGTTTGGTCAAACATAGGCTGTATAATAGGCTACAATATATAGCGCCTACGTGATATATGGAGAAGAATGTATCGTTGGAATTACGGAACGCTCTGGTGATTTCAAAGGCAACTACTTGTCAATTGTGAGAGCTATTGTGACTTCCAGTTATTCTGAAAGAATTTTCTTTTTAGGCCATTTTCATAAGAAGAATTGTTTAGTGCTGAAAGTGGTCACAAAAAAGAACACGGCATTTATGTACTTATATATAGGTACTCTCTGGTCCTCATGGAAAGATATTTTGAGATTGTTTTAAATTTTCGCGCCCTGATTGTGCATTTTAGCTTGAAAAAAAAAAGAACTTAAGTAGGCATACACATCGTGCGCTGACTCCTGTCCATTAAACTCGGTTTTTAAAAGCCGATAAAATACGTTCATGCATGCACCTGCTCATTAAATTTGTTCGTTTGTTTTTGTAATCAGCGTTTAGCGAGCGAGCAAAAATATACTGAATGGCCGAATTCTACTGTATTTCAATTGCGGAGAGAGAATTCGCGAGTTACAAAAATCATTTTCTTCACCCCGTCAAATAATTAGAGCAGATTTGCGATGTATGTTAAACCTGGTGTGATTGTTGATTGTTCGCCGTAAAAAGTTTTGTGTTGAGCAATATTCCGAGCAATCCCGATCAGAAGTTATTCGAACTTGATAACACACGATTGTCTCTTTGTTTGCTTATCGCATGCTCGAGCAGAGCTGCCAATTTGCGTAGATTTAATAACATTTTTAAATTCGCCGATGATTCCACCGGTTGAGAAAAGATTACGCAGTTCAATACAGTGTATGACTGTAATGCAAAAAAATACTATGATCTGTGATCTTTTCTCAATCGGTGGAAACGCCGTTAATTGATTAAAATATCCGCAAGTTTTCAAAGTTATCGACGACTCTATACCGATTGAGAAAAGATCAAAGACGCTAGTATTTTCGTGCATTACAGTCATACACTGAACTAAACTCTGTAATCTTTTCTCAACCGGTGGAATCTTCGGTGAATTTCAAAATGCCATTAAATCTACGCAAATCGACAGCTCTGTTACTCGAGACTAAGATAAATTTCAATTGCATAAAAGATGTGCTTATGAAAGCAGCTTAAGGACATGATCTCATTCTTTTGAGTTCTCCTTTGTCATGAGCGTGAAGAGACGCCAAATATATGGTAACGGTAGTCATTCGAAGAAAAATATGAATGATTGAAAATAAGAACTTCTAGGAATATGAGGATGAGTCCATTGAAAACGCAAGTACGTAAATCAGTGGCGGCTCGCGCTATTTGGCAACAATGCTACCCCTCCATTTGATTATATGTAAAACAATCGACTCGAAAGTGAAGCAGCGCTTTACCAGCAATCGATTGTTTTTCATAGATTCAAATGGAGCGGAGACACTGTTGCCAAGTAGCACGAGCTGCCACTGACGTAAATCAACCTCGAGTTGCAATTGAATAAGTATATATAGGTACTCGTATTTTATATTCAAGTGACTCTGCATTTACTGGGACCAATATTGATTTTTCGTTCGCTATGTCGTCACTTATTCAGCCGATTCGAGCATGGCCAGTCATTCAATCAATAAACATTTGACACTTAGAAATGTTAAAGTTCTTGGAGTCTTTCGATGAAATCGGAAAATCATAAGCGTCGGTAGACGCAGACGGCAAGTCAGGTAACCCCACCCTACTACCACCCTCTCTACGACCTGACAAGTCTGCGCTGCGTAAACGCTTATAATTACAGACATTATTTCATTCCCCCAAACCGTGCCTTGATATGATCCTGTAGCGAAAAAACTACGCAACCAAACTCATCAAACTTGGTCTTATTTTAACCAGCGTGTTCTGTGCTCGTGCCTTTTTTTTGTTTGAACGCAATCCGTCTAATATTTATTGAGAAATGATAAAAAAACTGAATTTCTTATTATAACGGCTATTTCAAACTACGCGGTAACTCTACTCTCATTGGCTACTGCCTTTTAGTATTTGAGATCGCCGCGAGAATCGACGCTTCATCGTCAGTCAACAACAACTGCACATCATTTCAAAACAAAAACATTTCTCCCTGCTTTGACACTTTTGAAATAAACTCGTTACAAATACATGAGTGATACAAGTGATTATTGTTTCAATTGCAACGGAGGCCGTGAATTACGAAATTTGTCCTCCTCAGTTCTTCTTTTTAAATAAATGTACCAAACATCTATTCTAGATATTTTTTTTGTGTGCTTCTAATTTGCTGTATGCACGCGTATAGTAAAGGTTGGTTTGCTCTCACAGTTAGGTACGTTTGCGTATTCATTTACTTAATAACTATTCTAGCTCTGAAGCTGAAAGTATTCGAATTTGGGCATAACCGCGGAACTTCATTTTCCACTTCATTGCTTGCAAATGCAACAGCTGAGTACCGTAATACTGTTGATCACTGGAGGGAGAGTAGTTTCTGATGTGTTAAAGTACCTTTGTGATTTTAGCACAGAATTATACAATGTATTATTCTGTGATTTTAGTATAATTATTCATAAGCAAGTAGTTGCAAAAGTTCTTTGCTGTGTACTTGTAGAGTTTACAACTGATATGTTTATTTGATGAGAACTGGTAGTGACAGTACCTTATTTCCCTGAAGTTACAGAATTGAGCTATAGCGGATCTGCCAGCGGCAGAGTAGCCAGTGGCGGATCGGCCAGAGGCGGACCGGCCAGTGGCGAATCGCCCAGAGGCGGACCGGCCACCGGCGGACTACCCAGTGGCGGATCGGCCAGCGGCGGACCGGCCAGTGGCGGATCGGCCAGCGGCGGCCTAGCCAGTGGCGGATCGGCCAGAGGCGGACCGGCCAGCGGCGGATTACCCATTGGCGGATCGGCCAGTGGCGAATCGCCCAGAGGCGGACCGGCCAGCGGCGGACCGGCCAGTGGCGGACCGGCCAGTGGCGGATCGGCCAGCGGCGGCCTAGCCAGTGGCGGATCGGCCACCGGCGGACTACCCAGTGGCGGATCGGCCAGCGGCGGACCGGCCAGTGGCGGATCGGCCAGCGGCGGATTACCCAGTGGCGGATCGGCCAGTGGCGAATCGCCCAGTGGCGAATCGCCCAGTGGCGGATCGGCCACCGGCGGACTACCCAGTGGCGGATCGGCCAGCGGCGGACCGGCCAGTGGCGGATCGGCCAGCGGCGAACCAGCCAGTGGCGAATTGGCCGGATCGGCCAGCTTCGGCCTAGCCAGTGGCGGATCGGCCACCGGCGGACTACCCAGTGGCGGATCGGCCAGCGGCGGACCGGCCAGTGGCGGATCGGCCAGCGGCGGCCTAGCCAGTGGCGGATCGGCCACCGGCGGACTACCCAGTGGCGGATCGGCCAGCGGCGGACCGGCCAGTGGCGGATCGGCCAGCGGCGGATTACCCAGTGGCGGATCGGCTAGTGGCGGATCGGCCACCGGCGGACTACCCAGTAGCGGATCGGCCAGCGGCGGCCTAGCCAGTGGCGAATCGGCCAGCGGCGAACCAGCCAGTGGCGGATTGGCCAGCGGCGGCCTAGCCAGTGGCGGACTAGCCAGTGGCGGATCGGCCAGCGGCGGATTACCCAGTGGCGGATCGGCCAGTGGCGAATCGCCCAGTGGCGGATCGGCCACCGGCGGACTACCCAGTGGCGGATCGGCCAGCGGCGGACCGGCCAGTGGCGGATCGGCCAGCGGCGGATTACCCAGTGGCGGATCGGCTAGTGGCGAATCGCCCAGTGGTGGATCGGCCAGAGGCGGACCGGCCAGTGGCGGATCGGCCAGCGGCGGACCGGCCAGTGGCGGATCGGCCAGCGGCGGCCTAGCCAGTGGCGGACTAGCCAGTGGCGGATCGGCCAGCGGCGGATTACCCAGTGGCGGATCGGACAGTGGCGGACCGGCCAGCGGCGGCCTAGCCAGTGGCGGATCGGCCAGAGGCGGACCGGCCAGCGGCGGATTACCCATTGGCGGATCGGCCAGTGGCGAATCGCCCAGAGGCGGACCGGCCAGCGGCGGACCGGCCAGTGGCGGACCGGCCAGTGGCGGACCGGCCATCGGCGGACCGGCCAGTGGCGGATCGGCCACCGGCGGACTACCCAGTGGCGGATCGGCCAGCGGCGGACCGGCCAGTGGCGAATCGCCCAGTGGCGGATCGGCCACCGGCGGACTACCCAGTGGCGGATCGGCCAGCGGCGGACCGGCCAGTGGCGGATTGGCCAGCGGCGAACCAGCCAGTGGCGAATTGGCCGGATCGGCTAGCGGCGGCCTAGCCAGTGGCGGATCGGCCAGCGGCGGCCTAGCCAGTGGCGGACTAGCCAGTGGCGGATCAGCCAGCGGCGGATTACCCAGTGGCGGATCGGCCAGTGGCGGATCGGCCAGTGGCGGATCGGCCAGCGGCGGACTACCCAGTGGCGGATCGGCCAGCGGCGGACCGGCCAGCGGCGGATTACCCAGTGGCGGATCGGCTAGTGGCGAATCGCCCAGTGGCGGATCGGCTAGTGGCGAATCGCCCAGTGGTGGATCGGCCAGAGGCGGACCGGCCAGCGGCGGATCGGCCAGTGGCGAATCGCCCAGAGGCGGATCGGACAGTGGCGGACCGGCCAGTGGCGGATCGGCCAGCGGCGGACCGGCCAGTGGCGGATCGGCCAGCGGCGGCCTAGCCAGTGGCGGACTAGCCAGTGGCGGATCGGCCAGCGGCGGATTACCCAGTGGCGGATCGGACAGTGGCGGACCGGCCAGCGGCGGCCTAGCCAGTGGCGGATCGGCCAGAGGCGGACCGGCCAGCGGCGGATTACCCATTGGCGGATCGGCCAGTGGCGAATCGCCCAGAGGCGGACCGGCCAGCGGCGGACCGGCCAGTGGCGGACCGGCCAGTGGCGGCCTAGCCAGTGGCGGACTAGCCAGTGGCGGACTAGCCAGTGGCGGATCGGCCAGCGGCGGATTACCCAGTGGCGGATTACCCAGTGGCGGATCGGCTAGTGGCGAATCGCCCAGTGGCGGATCGGCCACCGGCGGACTACCCAGTAGCGGATCGGCCAGCGGCGGCCTAGCCAGTGGCGGATCGGCCAGCGGCGAACCAGCCAGTGGCGAATTGGCCAGCGGCGGACTAGCCAGTGGCGGATCGGCCAGCGGTGAACCAGCCAGTGGCGGATTGGCCAGCGGCGGGACGGCCAGCGGCGGGACGGCCAGCGGCGAGACGGCCAGTGGAAACGGAACTGTAGGTTAGCATATGGATCAGGGAAAAGAAAGGGAAATGAGACTGTTGTCCCTATCGTAAAATGAGCACTCGAGAGTCTATGTGAATGTTGTCCGGAATCTATTCATAACTGCTGGCTAGTCAGCTGATGGATAACAACTGTAGCTTTTATTTGTGGAATGAGAAACTGGAATTTTACAAGCTAAAACCAGAGTATATCCCATCAAAAACCTTTCCAGGTGCAAGCAGACGGCATCAGGTAATTATGTCTGTCCCAAAAAGCCGTTCCAATGCATCCACTCAAAGATATGATATGATGGGAACGGCAAGTCTCCTCCAAAAGGGCATCCAGCAGGGCAAATGTTAATCATTTTTAAAACTCAACACTATCCATCTGCGGCGAATTTAGTGAAGGAAAAACTTTGAGGGATGTATTTCTTCATTTTTTATTTTCAAACGCAAAAACTTGCCGCCGTTCATCGCCTTAAAAAAAAAAAAATAATAATAATTAATATTTTCTTTTTTAAGGCGATGAACGGCGGCAAGTTTTTGCGTTTGAAAATAAAAAATAAAGAAATACATCCCTCAAAGTTTTTCCTTCACTAAATTCGCCGCAGATGGATAGTGTTGAGTTTTAAAAATGATTAACATTTGCCCTGCTGGATGCCCTTTTGGAGGAGACTTGCCGTTCCCATCATATCATATCTTTGAGTGGATGCATTGGAACGGCTTTTTGGGACAGACATAATTACCTGATGCCGTCTGCTTGCACCTGGAAAGGTTTTTGATGGGATTAAATTAATAAAAATAATGAGTGACAATAAAAAACCAAAAAAAAAATGCTGCGGACACGAAGAAAAAAAGTTGAGATAGGTCGAGCAAGCAGCAGCTTATCATGGGAGATTCCTATCTAAATGGGTCTGTTGCAAACTTTTGCTACAACGATTAAAAGTGTTTAATACAATGTAAAATCGCCTGAAAAGTCCATTGGTGGCTTCAGAAAGTCATAAAATGCAATAGTAAACGCACAAGAGACGTTTAATGAAATTCAAGATGGCGGAGAAATATCGAGCAATATTTATGCATGCATCGTGAGCATCCAAGGATGGCCAACTTTGACAACCTCACTGCAGGTAGAGGTTATGTGTTTGTTTACGTTGTGATTGGTTGTGATCGATATTGTGAGGTTGGCTACCCTTTGATGTTCGTGGTGCATGCATACATATTGTTCGATATTTCTCCGCCATCTTGGATTTCATTAAACGCCTCTTGTGAGTTTATTATTGCATTTTATGACTTTCTGATGACACCAATGGACTTTTCAGGCGATTTTACGTTAGATTAGACACTCTTAATCGTTGTACCAAAAGTTTGCAACAGACCCATTGAGACAAATCTCTGTGTTTCCGTAGAGAAAGTGACATAATAGACAGTAATCTCTTATGATACCTGCGTTGAACCGCCATTAAGATCTTGCCGTTATAGCAGTTATGTGAGTTTATTACTGAATTTCAGACTTTAATATAGTGTGATTTTTGTGATTGCCGCTGGTTTTTACATCAGATTGGACCATTTATTTCCTTATAGGAAAAGTTTGCAAGAGCCTCATTGAGTAAAAAGCTACTATCAAAACTCTGGTTGACAGAAAATTGAGTAAGCATTCTTGAACAGAAAAAATAAGGATGAATCCGGCGAGCAAAGATTAGGAAAATGCACTCCACGATGATAAAACCGTTTACGTCTTGCAGTTTAAGCGTTGAACATTCTCACAGGTTGTCAATTCATGCGCTGCTATTATTATACAACCTCACAACCGCGACGGTAGGTAGGCGAGTAAGATAAAGAAGCAATTGTTCCATTAAGTAATTATGGATTCTTCACGGTGTTTTAACTTTTGTGGCGATAAAAATAATGAAAAAAAAAACCCATCTAGACAGGACGGAAATATTGTTCGCTGTGTTTGGAGTGCACCGGTCAACTTGTGCGTCTTAGTCATAAGGCAATGCCTTCAGTGGCGAGGCGTGCGATTTGGCAACGTTCCTGTTTCCCCATTTAAACACATTAGAAAGGTCGAAATGCCTGGTCATCGCCGATGACTGAAGCGTTCGACCTTTTTGGTGAATTTAAATGGAGAAACTGCATTGTTGCCAAATTTCACGCCTCGATCGCCACTGAATGTCTTATCCACCAACTCGCGATACCAGTATCGATTGCGATATTCATGCAGTGAAAAGCAAACAAAAAACAAAAAACATAAACCGTTGATTTGACGAATATTTATCTAAAAAAAGTGGTGACCGCAAAATGGTAAAAGTTAATTTAACAAAACGGGATGCTGAATGAACGAAATGCTATGGTTAAACAGAAAAAATAGATTGTTAAATTAACAAATTGGTCAATGTGAAATTCATAACAATTTTGCGTTGATTTAACGATCTGTTAGACGTGGAAGGTGCCCGAAGGGCGCCTGGAACGGCTTATATAACAATAAAATGCTTCAAAAAATCCCCGTTTTGTTAAGCAGTCATAAGATGCACTTAGCTAATAAACGACAGGTTGCAAATTATTTGAAAACGCTTGAGGGCGATCGACTCCATTTGCCAAGCTGAATCTATAGAGGGGGGTTACAAGCGGGGTTTTGGCGACATCACCTTTTTGTCCTTGTTAAATTAGCTTCTACTATTTTGCTGTCACAAAAATTAACTGATTTTAATTTCGGTGCATGCACTCTTACACAAAAAAGATGAATTTTCAAACAGAGCTTATTGGTTGGTACCACCGTGCCATGTCGTGGATAGAAAATTCCCGAGCAACTTTCGCGTGGCTTCTATCGATATTCGCACAGTTCCAATGAAACCGATGAATACACAGATTGAATTTACACACCATCTCTGGCTTTACACGTTATGTCATTGTGCGGACTCTTTTCCGATCAAAGCCCCGTTTAAAATGGGTGGATAATTGAATTTAATTAATATAATCACGGTGCAAGGTAATTGAATGTGCATATCGAGGGACTTTATATAATTGCAGTGTCTTGAATCCGGTTTCTGTCTCCACTCTAATTCCTCTCGACGCGTCTTGATTTCGAAACTCCGCCCGGCTCCCCATGTCTCTTTTGCAAAATTTTAATGAAGCATTGAGTTGTGAGTTTTTTTTTTCTTCCTTCTAATCTACTTTTTTCTTTTTTTTTTTTTAATGCACCGTCCGTTCCATTGAAATGTAACTTTTTTATGTGATTTCTAAATCTATTTTAATTAGTTTATGATTTGTATCATGTCGTGCCCCACCGTTAAGTAAACGTTGACTTCAGAAACAGAGCTTCGATAAACTCGAATTGTATTGAGACATTATATTGTTGCCAGTTACACGTACCCCCGAGCGATCAGTATCAATCGATTAATTATTTTTTTTTCTTCTCCATCTTTTCCTCCCCTCACTCCCACCCCCTCTCCTCTCCTATCCCCCCCATCAGTGGCGTAGCATGCAATTTGGCAGCGTTGTATATTTCCATTAAGAATCATGTAAAAGGTTGAATGCGAGGGTGACAATAAAATCTTTTTCATGGGTTTAAATGGACGAACTGCCCTGGTAAAAATGTTCCATGAACTCTGTTCCAATTTTCCGCGAGGACATGGGAATCGCCTTGATTTCCATGTAAATTAGGTTGATTTCCGTGTAAATTTACACGGAAATTACAGTGATTTCCATGTTCACATGGAAAATTGGAACAAAGTACACAGAACATTTTTACTAGGGTGCAACGTTGCCAAATTGAACACTACGCTACTGCCCCCCCATCCACCCTTCCCGTCTACCATCCTCCAATAAATTATCGGATTGTCAGACAGACCACGATTCGAGATCATGGTTGACATTTCGAATGAAATTAATTAAATTGTCATATTCAACCGAGACATACCGGTGCGGTGGTCAAAAAGATGGCACATTTCAGCCAAGCAGTATATCTACATTACATGAAAAGACTCCAATCTGTAATCTTTTTTCCCACCACCGATGGAGTCACCCGTTGAATTTGGATCCTCAAATTCACATGAGACAACTGAGGCAGCTTTGGTCGAGACAGCATGAGTATTGAGTGAACACGCCTGCTGAAGGAAAACTATATACAAAGATTTTAATCTGAATTATACATTTCAGCCTATCGCACCACGCCGCGCGCCGGTCGAGATAGGTTGAAAGACTGAACGATATAACAAAGATTATAGTACTTTAAATTTAATTTTTAATTTGAAATTTAATTTATATAATGATAATTGATATAATTTAATTTAATTTGATCTACCGTTGTTTTTCAAGCATTGGAACTCATGAAAAAGTATCGATTCTTTGGAGGTTCGAGCAAACCGCGTTCGAGGATATACAGGGTGTTTCTAAAACTTATGTCATCCTTTCTACCACGTATTTTTGAGGTCAAAATAAGACTTTTTTTCCGTAAACATGTGTCCGAAAATGCCCCCCTTTTGAGCTACAGCCCCCCAAAGTTTTAAAAAATGGTTGGTTTTTTTGGTATATCGACCATAATTATGAACCAAATGTCATGAAAATTGGTGTCCCGAGGTACTTTTACGTGTAGAATCCATTAATGACCTCGAGAAATTCAGAAATGAGGTCTGACTGTATTTTTCAGGCAATCTTGTACCTTCAACGACACAAATTTTATGCAACGGATTAGAAATTTGAAAAATAAAAACTGAAATGAGATGGGAAAACTCTTAAAAAGATATTTGATCCTCTTTGTTTTAGTCGATACGACGCGTATTAAGCGAGATAATCGCTGCACAAGGTAAAAAAGTCTGCGATTTTACCTTGAAGAGCGACAGTAAGGATGCAACCCGCTACTCCGCTTCTACGTCGGCCCACCCGCTAGAGTAAAAGCGCTAACTTTTACACCTTGTGCAGCGATTATCTCGCTTAATACGCGTCGTATCGACCAAAACAAAGAGGATCAAATATCTTTTAAAGAGTTTTTCCCATCTCATTTCAGTTTTCATTTTTCAAATTTTTAATCCGTTGCATAAAATTTGTGTCGTTGAAGGTACACGATTGCCTGAAAAATATAGTCAGACCTCATTTCTGAATTTCTCAAGGTCATTAATGGATTCTACACGTAAAAGTACCTCGGGACACCAATTTTCATGACATTTGGTTCATAATTATGGTCGATATACCAAAAAAACCAACAATTTTTTAAAACTTTGGGGGCTGTAGCTCAAAAAGGGGGGCATTTTCGGACACATGTTTATATGGAAAAAAGTCTTATTTTGACCTTAAAAATACGTGGTAGAAAGGATGACATAAGTTTTAGAAACACCCTGTGGATTCTTTTCCACAGCTATAAACTCGATAAATCGCAGTTCACCTATAACCATTGGTTTTGAGAGTTAGACCAAACAATAATTTAGAGAGGAAAGAAAGGAATCAGACAAAGTCACACTGGCGGATCCAGTAGATTGTCTCTCTCTCTCTCTCTCTCTCTCTCTCTCTCTCTCTCTCTCTCTCTCTCTCTCTCTCTCTCTCTCTCTCTCTCTCTCTCTCTCTCTCTCTCTCTCTCTCTCTCTCTCTCTCTCTCTCTCTCTCTCTCTCTCTCTCTCTCTCTCTCTCTCTCTCTCTCTCTCTCTCTCTCTCTCTCTCTCTCTCTCTCTCTCTCTCTCTCTCTCTCTCTCTCTCTCTGTCCATTTAAACGCGTGTGTTAGAAAAAGATAGAGGAGGTGGGGACTAAAGTCACGTGACTGCCCCTTATCTGTCCTTTTCTAACACACACGTTCTAACGGGAAAAGAGAGAGAAAGACACATTCGTGGATCCGCTAGTGCAAAATCAATTACTTAAAAGACAAATAGTCATGACACGAGCCAAATCCAGCGCTGAGAGTGAACTGAACAGAGCTAAGTTTAAATATAGACCCTTATTAAGTAATTGTTTCTTTTAACTAGTATTACCTGCGCTCGTGAAAAATTGCTCATGAAGGCAAATCGTGTTGGATCCACATTTTCTTATTAATTTTTCCCGAAACGATAAAACTTGGACTTTTTGCAACTAAGTAGTGCAATTATGAAAAAAGAGAATAACCCTCAAAAACTTCGGTCGTTACAACTTTATTACTTCATGCAATATGGTTGGAAAAAAGAGCCTGCATGGGCGCACTGACGCGACGCGGATACATAATAATTTGCAATGTCACATTTTTCCTGTTTTTCATGGTCAAACTAAAATGCTGAGTATTGAACATTGTTGTCGCAGTGCTCTTCTCCTTCGATTTTTTGAAGAGAAAAAGAGGGCGAGAAATTTCTATATTATTTAGTTCCGTAGAAAAATTTATACTATACCGTATACAACGTGAGAGAGATGAACTGTTTCAGTGAAGAGCGGGAAATTCAAATCGAGGTTTCTGATTGGTTAGGATGCTCCCCCCCCCCCTTAATGAGAGGCCAATGTATGCATGATTGGTTTGCACCTCTTTGCAGAAAACATTGGGTTGTTTTCTGCTTTCCTGCAGGCTGATTCTGCTCGTTTGGACGAGACGAGACGAGATAGCAAGAATCGACCAATCCCATTGGTTTAAATGGCGTCACGTGACAGATTTGAAGTCATTCAAGCTGGCAATGGACAGGTTACGAGTCATGAATTTGAAAAGAATGACTCGTAACCTGTTCATTGCCAGCTTGATAATGACTTCAAATCTGTCACGTGACGCCATTTAAACCAATGGGATTGGTCGATTCTTGCTTTCTCGTCTCGTCTTGTCCAAACGAGCAGAATCAGCCTGCAGGAAAGCAGAAAACAACCCGATGTTTTCTGCAAAGAGAATACGTTTTCTGATTTTGTCGGCCATCTTGCCTGCAGTGATTTTGAACTGCGCGCCACTGAATTTGTGGCGCGAAGTCAGATGAGCATACCTCTTTAATCTATAACCTTCGCGAGCACCCTCGAATTTGACCCTCCGCAAAGGGGTTTAGATATGGGCAAAATGCAACGTTGCCCGATTGCAAGCTTCACCGCAGTTCAAATTACTTGCATGCCAGGGCAACGAGCGCTTTAAAATTAGACAAAATGAATTCTGTGCATCGATTTTATTTTTGCAAGGAGAGATAAACAAAATCAAAGGGAAAGCGGTAACATACGACAAACGGCACGGCGAATCACATCAACTGCTGATTTGCGCAGATTTAATGGCATTTTTAAATTCACCGAAGATTCCACCGCGGTTGAGAAAAGATTACAGAGTTTAGTTCAGTGTATGACGGTAAAGCACGAAAATACTAGCGTCTTTTATCTTTTCTCAACCGTTAGTCGAGTCGTTGATAACTTAGAAAACTTGCGGATATATTTTAATTAATTAACGGCGTTTCCACCGATTGACAAAAGATTACAGCTCAGAGTATTTTTGTGCATTACGGCCATACACTGAATTGAACAATGTGATCTTTTCTTAACCGGTGAAATCATCGGTGAAGTTAAAAATGTCATTAAATCTACGCAAATTGGCAGCTCTGTGGCAAATCATTGTTCATTCCATATTTCCACTCATCAAACGTCAGTACAAAATTTTAAAATTACCATCTTTCAAGAACCCACAGCTCCGAACTAAATTGCCGCACCAAGAGTTTCTTCATCTCTCTCTCTCTCTCTCTCTCTCTCTCTCTCTCTCTCTCTCTCTCTCTCTCTCTCTCTCTCTCTCTCTCTCCTCCATTAAAAACACGTATGTTAGACAAGGATGGACAAGGGGATAAAACCCCCTCTTTCTGTCCTTTTCTTACTTATAGTTCAAATAGGAAATGAGAGAGATGGAAGAGATCCTGGTTGCACCAGTGACGCAAAGAATCATACAAACTTGATTGCTTTCATCTCCTCAATGAAAGGAGATGCAGCATGGAACAAGAGGGTAGCGATGCCATGGTGTAAAAACTTCTTCACGCGGAGATGTCGATTTGATTTCAAAATATAAGGTTGGAGAAACGTTCGCCGCGCGGCAGCTTTGTCGGTCTGATTAGAGTCACTTGTAAATTTTTTAAAAAAAAGCATAATATAAATGCGCGAGAAGAACAGCTAGAATGATTATTTTACGACATCTGAAATGGCGTACTCTGCAAATATGACAAGGAGTCAGACGCATTTGTGACCGTTAACGTGAGTATAAGAAGCGATCGATTTTGAGATGTACGTAACGATTGTAGATATATTTTAATTACATCATGCAAATCATCAGGAGCCGGTTATGCGGTGCAGTTGCAACCGGTTTAAAATTTACTCGACTTCAAATTGCAGCGTTGCCAATTGGAAACTCGTGGGTTGCGATTTTATCGATAACTCATATACCCCGTATAATCCTAAAGGAAAGAATCGATCCTACATATAGGGTGTAACAGGGGTTGCCAATAGAATTTCTAAATTAAATTCTTTTAAATAGGTTTAACAGATAGTAATCGATTGTAGGAGAGTTGCTTGTGCCTTTGGGGGCTTGTATTAAGGATGATTCCACGGTAACACGACTTTTCGATGACGCCAGAGAGTTTCATGATGAAGGCATATCAATGAAACACTTAAAGCAGCCAAACAAATAAATAATTTGGTGAAAGAAATTGTGAGGTTTTTCAAGAAGTTAACAAAGAATCTTGACCACAAACAGTCACCAAGGTTTTGAAACGTCACTCTGCCACAGGTCCTTCCAGCTTGGCAGAATGACCTTCAGACCACTACAAAGCTATATACAATTCCAATGACTCGTCTAATTTTTAGTCCGTTGTTAATATTTGCAGGAAAAATATAGTGTTTTTCGTGGAAAGATTTATATTTTCTAAGTAGAATTAAATGATTCAAAGATTCCGAGCCTATAAACATATTATGTTATGTAGTTTATGCGAGAGATTTCGACGCAGCCACGCCAACTTGAGTTTATGTTGTACCCAGGTTAGCGCAAAAACACTCGAGTTCTTTAATTTAAGTTAAAGGGTTTTTTTTCTTCTTCTTCTCCTCTGTTTCGTTCACTTAATTAGTCGATGGAAATGGCAGCGATGCTTTGCTCGGAGCGGCAATCCGGCAACGCAGCATTTTGTCAAATTAAATGGAAACATACAAACTACAGGAAGTGTATAAAACAGTGTAAACGTGGCAATATTTTACATTGTTTTAAAATTTAAATGGACGAAATGCGCAGCGTTGTCAGATAACACGCGACGCCATGCCATGGCTATATAACAGACACCTGATATTTGTAGAAATGAGATGCATGTTCATGTTTTACGCATGAGCGGAGCTACTATGGGGCCAGGGGGACCAGCCCTCCCCCCCCCCCTAGAGAATCTGTTGTTGAAAAAAAAAAATCAGTATAATAATTGAAAGAGAAAAAAATAATTGTAAAATGTAAAACGAAATAAAAAACACATGTTAACAAGCATGAAGTATTTTTACTTTTGGTGATTAAGTGAAAAACATCGAGAGGGAAATCCGTTTAGAAGGTCCTTCTTTCCACCCCCCCCCATTATTTCATGTTTTACGATGTTATGATTACTAGAACTCACGAGTACCAAAAAATAAAATTCTAAGGTTAAATTTTTCTAATTATATCGGTGTATGCAAAGAAACACGCAATTACTTTTTGCGCGCGTGTTTATCTTCTTATCATTTGCGAGGTGGAGATAGCCTGAAATCACGTCTTAGAGTGGCTGAATTGGCAACATTTTCCGAGGGAGGGCCCCCAGACCCCCCACCTCACTGGGGTTTCCAAAATTGGCCACCCCCCCCCCCCACCCCCCAAAAATGTCTAGCTACGCCCATGGTTCTACCGCTTCGACTGGAATCATCGTGGACCGTCAGAGTGAAGAAAAGGTATTAGTGCAGTCGATGCTGATGTTCATTTCAGATGCTGATTCAACGATCAGGCGATTTGAAAGGGAGCAATTAGACGAAGGTCGCTTATGAAAAAATGTATCTGAACTGTGGCAACCCTGCATAGTGCATAGACTTATGGACAACACTGACAAGACCCAAGACCCTAACTAATTTTGATGGATGGGTCGGTAAATCGTAAACCTTGTATAATTGTAACGCGAAGCACACCGGCCGTTTCAGACCGCAGTATATATAGTTTCATTTCATTATTTATTATTGTAAAACCCAATCGTTGCTTTTGATCATCAATCAATTTATTTACTTATTTATGTTTTGTATCGTGCGAGTCAACTGATTTAATGACAGCAAACGATTCGCGAAGTGTGTTCTGATTTTATTTTACTTTTTTCTCTTCAATACACATAAGTCTAAACCATAGCCGTAGCCAGGATATTGTCTATCTCTCTCTCTTTCCCCATTTAAATGCATGAGTTAGAAAAGGATGGATATAGGGGCTGTCACGTGACTTCAGCCCCTGGTTCTGTCCTTTTCTAACTCATGCGTTTAAATGGGCTAAAAGAGAGAAAGACAATATCCTGGCTACGGCTATATGGTCTAAACTGATCGGGTGAATGAAAATGTAATTTTACATTAACATTGAAGGGATCGGTGTACTTAAGTAATGAGGCCAGCGGCGTCGCGTGCCATCTAGCAACAATGCAACTGCTCCATTTAAACTCATTAGATTATTCGAATTTTCCTTGTGCACTGTGCACCCCCTGGATTCGATCTTTTACACGAGTTTAAATGGATAGAATACATTGTTGCCAAATTGCACACGACGCCACTGAATGAGGCGCGAGTAGTTTTCAAAGTTTTGGCATCAAACGCCCTTCATTTGTTAATTTGCAATTATTAGAAATATACTATTTTAGACAAATAGAGACGGAGCACTAGGCTAAAATACATAGGGAAGATTTGCGGCACCCTGAATTTTCGGGGATTCAACAAAATAACATGTAAAACAACAGTCAACACCTTGCGATGTCGCATGGTGTTGAACGGTGACATTCGGAAAACACGGGGGGGGGCGGGAAGTGAAGAGGAGGGTGCTCACCATTCAACACCATGCGACGTTGACTGTTGTTTTGTTGAATCCGCGAGAATTCAGAGTGCCTCTGCTGCAGCCAGTTAGAGCTCCGTCTCTATTTGTCTCTGATTTTAGCACAGGAGGATTTTTGTTCGAGGACTCCTGATTGTTCCAAACAAAGTTTGGTTCGATGTAATTTTCCTGTAAGTGCACTTTTGAACGGAAATTTAGACTATAAAATACAACATTTAATGCAACCTTACTGCAATTATGAATTTTAGGTCCTCAAAAATGCTTCATTATACCCGGTTCCATGGCTAAAACTGCCGAAATCAATATATTAAAATAACAGATGAAACTGTATGAATTTAGAGGTTATAGAATCACCCGAAATTCTGCCTATTCCACAGCAATAACAATAGCATTTGGGTGATTCTCCACCAGACCACGGAGGCCGAAAAGCTCTAAATGCATCGTTTTATCTGCAGTAAAAATCGTGTTGATTTCGGCAGTTTTGGTCTTGGAACCGGGAAAAATTAAGCATTTTAGGACGGAAAATTCATAATCGCAGAAAGTTTGCAATAATTTCTTGGATTAATAACCGACATATTCGTAAAATTTCCATTTAATGGAGAAATAACGAAGAACCGGAGTTTTTTGTGGAACTGCGGAGGTTCCTGAACGGAACCGGAACGGTTGTAATTATAACCTGAGAGAGCACGTCCGCCATCTTACGAAATGAGCAAATATGCGATTGCCAGTTTGTGCTGGTAAAATCCACATCTCATTTTCATTGGCTCTTATGGGAGTTTCCGTTCTGATTGTAATATTCTGTGCTAATATACAGGAGTAGGCCCAGATGGCTAATTTTAGGCGAATTTTCGCGACCGAATATCATAAACAATACCAACCTAACTACATCTTCGAGGAAACCCAATTGTGTTTTTAGATGTGTTTTCGGGGCATCGATGGCAACAATTCGATTTCGAATTCACCTCCGGACTTGAATTCAAAATCGAATTGATGCCATCGATGCCTGAAAACACCGAAAAAGTTCGAAAAACACGATCCAGTTTCGCATCATCCACTGTTATCATGCGTAGGTTGGCAGTGATTTTGTATGATTTCGTTGGATATATTCGTCGCGGAAATTCGCGTAATTCACTTCATTTCCAACTCTCCATCAAACACCATTGCCATCACGGCAACGTTGAATGGCTGAACAGTGAGGAAACGGAATGACTTGTAACTGTGCTTAGCGCTCATAAAATTATACAGTTATCCAAGCACACACCAATCACCTGTGTGCACTTATTCGCTTATTTGCGCACAGGGGTCGCGAATGCAGGCGCATGCAAAGTCATCGCGAAGATGCGATATGGATGAAATGAGTGGAAAGCAAGAAAGAGAAGAAAATATCAAAACTTATATATATATAGTAAGCAGACCATACGCGCCATACGCAATGTATTCGCAACGGTCATAAAGCGCGATGATAAAGATATTTAATTAAAAGAAGAAGAATTACGAGAAATGAGAAATGAAGAAAGAGGATATTTAAAAAAATAATCGTCGATAACTATGACACGCTTATGCACACCTTGACACGCTATACGCTCGACTTTACAATCGAGTTACAGCGTTGCCGAAAGTGTGAGGATTTTTCCAGGTTTCTGGCATTTACGACTTCGAGCAGGGTAAAAGTGGATATTTGAAGTTTGGAGAGTTTTATAAGGAATGGAGCAGTTTGAAGGGTCTGAATGGGGCTCTTGCAAACTTTTGCTATAGGGGATTGAAGAGTTGATTCTTGCATAAAAACTTGTACAAATGACGATGAGTGCACTAAAAAGTCACGAAATTTACTCTCAGAATTGGACTTAATGGCGGAGAGACGCAGGTATCATGGGAGATTCCTATCTAAAGTGAGACATATCTCTGTGTTTCCGTAGAGAAAGTGACAAAATAGACAGGAATCTCCCATGATACCTGCGTCGAACCGCCATTACCACCTTGCCGTTAAAGCAGTTATGTGAGTTTCTCCTGAATATTAGACTTTCTTAGTGTGATTTTTGCTGGTCTTTACATAAGATTGGACTATTTATTTGCTTACAGCAAAAGTTTGCAAGTGCCCCATTATGGTGGTTTTTCATAAGCTAATGAAAAAGTGTACTTAATGAGCTGAAAAGAATTAATGCATTTGGTTTCTTACTAGGTCTAAGTTTATGGTACTGAAAACGCGATTGGTGGCCCAGTGGCGGCTCGTGACTGAAAAATTAGGTGTAGTTGTGGGGGGCCTGGGAGGACGCTCCAAGTATAAGGGGGGTTCGGGGGTCCTCCCGGGGAATGTTTCCGAAAATTTGACCAGCCTCAGATTTAATTTTAAGCTAGTTTTAACTATTTCGTGACACGAGAGTTCTCCTCCGACGGTATATTCGGTGCTCTTTACAACTCCTTTTTCTCTTTTCTCTCTTTAATTTCTCCCAACAGTAATTTTTAATCAAGAGCGACCATCGTCTTTGAAAATTTGAAAATAAAAAAAAATAAAAACAACCTTGAAAAAGTAGGTGTAGTGCCACTACACTAACTACACCTGACGAGCCGCCACTGTGGTGGCCCAAAATACATGGTTATTTAAATGGGAATTACACGTTGTGATGTCACGACGTATATGGTTTTTAACAACTTTACACGAAGGTATCTCCAAAACCGAGACCTCTCTAAACAAACCGAAAGTACCTTTGTTCACAGATATGTAGTTTATTAAGTATTCATTTTTTTTTTTTTTTTTTTTTTTTTTTTTTAAAGAAAACAAAAAAATTGCAAACCCTCGCAAATGTCCCATTCTGGATGGAAAATGTCGATGGTTTATGAGCGTATTTACGCTCTCAAATGTAAAAAAGTCCAAAAAATTAGCTGTAATTTACCGTTGATTGGCCCTTTCTTTCGCTATCATCAAAAAATTTGGAGTTTTCCTTGTCTCGAAAATTCATCCTCTAATCTGAGGATACAAATTGACTGGGTTTAAACATACCTAATACTAACAGTAACATTTTTGGTGTCAGAGGGAGGGGGCGGGGGGGTCCAGACCACCTCCCCCTCCGGTTACGCCAATGGTGTGTGTATCAGAGCGCGATATCGTTCCCAAAATATTTGCTACACGCTTACGAAATTTCTTGTCGCAGCAGTGTTTATTTTCCCCCGGTTAAGCGCTTAAATTTAATTGCGACCTTGGAGACTTGAACGATTGGGTAGAAACTGATTCGCTCTCACTCGCGCATCTTTATTCTCACGGCAATAAGCAATTCACGCTTGATTGTGACGCCTTTCTCATGAACTGCTTCCGGATGTTTGTATCGATAATTTTTCCAGACTCAGTACCCGCAGTCTTAATGAAAGATTTTTTTTTGCATTGTGTACAAACTAATGCTGTCATTAAATTAGCAAGACTTCGCTAAACGTGATTTTACTCTGATAGTTAAACTTAGGTAGTAGCCGCGAAGAAATTCAAATCTGACCATTTTGAATCCTGTCTATACAAACTCCATGAGCTGTGTATTCTAATGATGAATGGAAATTATGAATGGTGGGTTGGTGGGTTTAAAGAACGATGGAGTCTTTTTTTTTTTTATTATTTTTACTGTTATCATGTTTGAACCCAGTCAATTTGTATCCTTAAATCAAGGATGAATTTTCGAGCCAAGGAAAATTCCAAATTTTTTGATGATAGCAAAAGATGAATATCGTCATCGAAATCAGTCAAGGTACAAAACCATGCTGTCATTAAATTAGCACAACTTCGCTAAACGTGATTTTTCTCTGATATAGTTGTAGCCGCGAAGAAATTCAAATCTGACCATTTTGAATCCTGTCTATACAAACTCCATGAGCTGTGTATTCTAATGATGAATGGAAATTATGAATGGTGGGTTGGTGGGTTTAAAGAACGATGGAGTCTTTTTTTTTTTTTTTTTTTTTTTTTTTTTTTTTTTTTTTTTTTACTGTTATCATGTTTTTTAAACCCAGTCAATTTGTATCCTCAAATCAAGGATGAATTTTCGAGCCAAGGAAAATTCCAAACTTTTTGATGATAGCAAAAGCTAAATATCGTCATCGGAATCAGTTAAACACAGCGCTTTTCACATGGGACGTCAAAGCCGTGTGAATCTGTTCAGTAGAAACTGATTCCTTTATCGGGTCGTTGCTTCTGATGGCTCTTTGAGATGTGCAGTACGCTGTTTGGCAACAATATTTTTCCTCCATTTGATTCGATGCAAAACAATTGATTCGATAGTGAAGCAGCGTTTCACCTGCAATCGATTGTTGTACATAGATTCAAATGGGGGAAAACATCGTTGCCAAACTACACGAGCCGCCGCCGCTGCTTTGAGAGTGAAGAGGGGGGGCACCGTTATTCTATCCACCCGTGAAAGTAATCCGCTTGCAAACGCTCGAACTTTTTACGATTTTAAGACCCTTTCTCTCGGTGATCTCGAAAATGAAAAGATTGCGCGAAATTTGTCGAGAGCTCTAACTCGCTCGGCAGTCCAATAAAATAAACTTAAGCAGAGAGTGCTGGGCAGTGGACAGGCCTATTGTCTAGATTCAAGATAAAACCATTAGATCGGAAAGAAGAAAGGTTGTTTGTCGAACAATAGAAATAGAGAGATACCTTCATCGAAAGCTATCGCGAGTAACTAACTTGCTATAGATTTGAGCTTTGTATCTACGAGTCTTTGCGTGCGGACAGAACTTTCATTGAAAAAGCCAAAGCTACAAAGCTACTCCGATCCCCCTCTTATTCACACATTAAAAAATAATACATTGGTTATCACTTCCTGCCTAGACAGGATCGGGGGCTACCACGATATGAACCCAACCGGCAAATTTTAAGACACCATAAAAGAAGGAAACTGTGGAAAATGATCATAAGTCCCCCCAGCATTAAAATCCATGGAAATTAATTCACCGTATTGATGTGGCAAAAATTTTCAAAATGGTGCCTCATATACTTTTCGATAGATATTGAGAATCGTTAATCCGGGGGACACATTTGAAAATGAGTATTCTGAGAAATTACGTGATTATAGAAGACAAGAGACACTAGTTAATTCCTAAATTCTAATTTAAATTATCAGAAGTAAATGAAAAATGAAACTAACGGAGGTGCCTCACCATGACCTTACACAAACACATACGAAAACACACAAAACCCAGTAAATATAGATGATACAAAATTTACTTAGCCCAATACGATATTAATACACTAAACATTAAAATGGAGAAACAAGGCTAAAAACAAACACGGTAAAAAACAAGACGTACTACGTTTCAAAGCATGACTGCTTCATTATCAATCGCTAAAGAAACAAAAACAAACTAAGTAAAACAATTTCGTTTTTTACCGTGTTTGTTTTTAGCCTTGTTTCCCCATTTTAATATTTAGTGTATTTTAACCTGCGGCAATATATCTCCCCCCCCCCTCCTCATCGAGGAAAGAGGAACACCTTTCACCTTAAAGAGGAAATTGAGGTTGAAGTATGATGACAATGTGTGAGCTTTACCTGTATGACATTTTTCAGGAATCTCCTACTCATGCGCCTGCTACGGGTTCGCTCGAACAGCTGCAAACTGCTCTCGCTGCTGTGTTTATCCATCTTCCGATCTTTCCGATCATCCATAGTTATCAACAATTCTAGTCCCGAATTCTCATCACAAAATCACAGCAATAACGGAGAAATGAGAGCGCACAGACAGAATTTTCAGTCGCACCCAGAAGAAAAAAAAACAAGGCTCGCTCAGGAAAAAAAAATTGGAGCTTCCTCTACATAACACCGCTTATTAGTATTCTGCGTTCGAACAATGGCGGTTGATTCTTTTCCGAGAATGTCGCACTTTAATATCACTATAATGGTATCAATGGTTTTGTTTGAATTTATTTTTGGTCTTTGATTTTACTACACTTATACAAACTACTGCGTTTGGAATTTTATATCTGGCACAATGCAGTGTGGATGAATTCGTGTGGAAGTGTTTCCATAGTTCACACACGTGCAGAGTGAGGAATTCCGAACACGCTCTTGGCACGCAAACACTCTCACGTGTTGCATTTACAGTTATGGGCCATTGAAAAAACACTGCGCGTTCTTTGACGTCGAAAACTTTGCGATCACAATTTCACAGTGAAGACTGGAGCAAGGAATAACTAAAAAAGAGGACGGAAATCTTATTAATTTAGAGAAAAAAGGGAAAAAGCGTAAACGCTGGTAGAAGAGAAATTGAACGAAGAGTGAATTTTCAATATTGTTTAAACAGCGGCAATTTAAAAGTAAGCATCAAAAACGACGTAATGTGTCCGCGACATTCACCATCCATCAGTGTTAATTTAACAAATTTTTAATGTTTTAGAATAATTCTACGCCTACAATTTCACTTCATCATCGCTATCATACACGGAAAAAAACTACGGTGAAAATAACCATACGGATACCTGATTTTGGCACCTGCTAGATGTTATGGTAATGTTAACCAGAAGTATACTATGTTTTGAATAGGTACTAGGTGATGTTACCTGATTGCATGTCTAATTTACTCAAAGTATCGGTAAATGTACCATACTTCTGGTCAAGTTTACCATAACATCTAGCAGGTGCCAAAATCAGGTATCCGTATGGTTATTTTCACTTATCTTTTTTTCCGTGTATGTATTTTGAGACGCTGATTTCAAAAATGCTAGCAATTTTCATACGTAAATTAGCAAAAATTCAAAATTCTGGAAAAAGTATGAGTTTTGAGTAAAAACTAAGGCCGAATTTGAAATCAGTGGGTCAAAAGACATGGAAAATCTTACGGCAGGGGTGAGAATGAGGTATCTTATGATGAGAAAACCTGGTTTTACGTTCATAACAGCCGGACACACTATTTCGTTAAGGCGTAAAAATAACGATTTAAAGTGAACATTTCAGGTATCTATAGTGGGAAAAAATTGAGACAACGGATAAATGAGTATGGTACTCCATTCAGAATTATAAGAAAAATTTTATCCCAAAAATATGCATGATAAGTATTCAAAATTCACTCTTTATTCAGCGATGATTTACAAGAAGAATTTTCGTTAAAAACTTAAAATTACAGGGCCACATTGTACGAGCCGTTACTGATAGACCTAATCCAGTTATAATTGATCATTCCTCGCAGATTTGAATAAAAAATAAGAGAGTTGAGATAAACGAGCTGAGCTTCAAGCAAAGATTCAATCTGCAACTAGATCTTGGTCTAAGAATATTAATTAGAAAGATCTCACATTCTATTTTATGACACAATTCATTCTTTAATAGCGCAACAAAAGTAAGCTTCCAGAGCTTTAATGTTGCAGTATAGTGTGTAATAAAAAAACATTACTATGACCTAGGTTGGCCCAAGTTGTTCAAAATGTAACACCTGGTATACGCACTCAATATACGCAATGCAGCATGATTTAAAGTTGATTAGAGACCGCGCGGAGAAAGTTTACAACACCGTCAATCCGCTAAGGAGGGGAAATAAACGCGAAGCTTTTAAGTTTCATCACTGTTTTCGCAGCATCCATGTTCGAAACATTGTTGGTAGGTGTGAAATTGGTACTTGAAACTACGCATAGGGAAAGAAAAAAAAAAGTGAAAAGGAAAGACGCTCTTGTAACAATAACTGGATCTCCGACGGATTCTGCGGATACTATGATTAGCTGAGCGTGAGACGATTTATAACAGCTTCTTATGACACTTTCACATAAAGGTATTAAAGGTATCAAAAAAAAAAAAAAAAAAAATCCAACTAACACATTCTGATTTTACGTGATCCAATATACAGATCATTCGATCGTCAACTGATCGATCATGATTGTCGATAGATTATATCAGAGGCGAGTATTCACAACTTAAGGTGATTCCATGGCACGTGACCAAGGCGATCGATTAGTCGATCGATTAATGGTCATTTCCCAGACTTTGTGGATTTTTTTTTTTGTAAAACCAGGATTGTCAGCACCTGGGGGTAGATTTAACGAAGATATCTGTTCAGTTTGGATGCTTGAATCCGGAAAATAAGGACGTAACTATGGGAATTCGGAATCCGTTGTGCGATTATGATAAATCGAACAGTGATTGTGCGAATTCGCAAAGTTACTTCCTTATTTACCGGATTCGAGCATCCAAACTTAACAGATATCTTTGTTAGATCTACCTCCAAGTGCTGACAATCCTGGTTTTACAAAAGAAACTCCACAAAGTCCGGGAAATGACAATTAATCGATCGACTAATCGATCGCCTTGGTCGCGTGCCCTGGAATCACCTTAAAGAGGGTTTTAGTGATGGCGGCAGCCAGTGCGATGATGAGCGTTCCAAACGAAGACAGTTTGTCTCTCTCCCTCTCACGTAACCCCCGTGTACTGCCATCTCACTCTAATTTATAAACATCGTTTGAAGAGACACATCTTTAGTGAAATTTGTTGACTGAAATGAATTCCTTGAGGTATTTTACTGCGATTTTGATAATAATATGTACAGTAAAACAAGGCCCAAATTTCAAAACTAGAAAGAGATGGGTATACATGCGGAGGTCGCGGGAGAGTTAGTGAGATAGTTTGGAACGCTACGCGAGTTTTATCACAACCGATTATTGCGACCGATGAGTGCAATATTAACCGTTGAATTCGCTCTAAAACCGTGTATATACGCATCATAAACCAGGCCATAAGATGGGCTTTGCGGCTTGCTGAGGTGATGATTGACAACTTGCAAAGAACATTACGGTTGCCAGGATCAGCTGGCCTTTTTTTTTAAGACCTGGGCCTAGGACGCTTTAAAGGGTGGTTCTACGGTAATAGGACAACGCCGAGCAATGGCGAACGCAGGAATTAGTCCCTCTCGCTCTATTCCCGTTTGAGTTCATGTACTAGAAAAGGAAAAAGATAGGGGCTGAAGTCAACGTTCAAGCCCCTGTTTCTACCCTTTTCTTATATACGTGTTCAAACCGGGAAAGAGATAGAAAGAATTATTCCTGTGTACGCTTCTAACGACATGTTATACAGTACTTACGTCCCAGAAGTCCTTCCCGAACCAAAGTTGAAAAATATACATGTGTACCAGTGGATTAAGCATGCAGTTTGGCAACCTTACAGTTTTTCCAGAACCCACGAAAAAGATCGAGCTAGTGGGTGTGCGCACCGAGAAAAATACTTCGGTTGTTAGAACTGAATATTCAACTTATTTTGATCACCGAAATTTTCGGTTGACTAAACAAAAATGTTCGGTCGTAAGTACCGAAGAAATCTGTAAGTATAACCCAAATTCCGCCCCTATCTAATAATCAGTATTACTAATGAAGCATTCGGTACTCAGGACGAACACTTCGGTTCCTCTAACCGAAAACTTCGGTGATCAAATTTTACCGAAGTATGTTTCTCTGTGGGGTGAACACCTTCACATTAGACCATTTACACAGGTTTCAATGGACTTAATACAATGTTGACAAATTGCACGCCACGTCACTGATGTGTACGTACACTCATTTCGTTAAACATTGCAGGCCGGCAGAATCGTCAATCGATTGATATGAAAGCTTCTATCAATATGCAAAATGTATAATGTTTGCCCAACAATGTAATGTTCTTCATATTCAACAGAACTTAATCAATATTGACGTTCGATCTTCGATAAATCAGCAGGACTAAAAAACGAACACTAAATCTCCTTTTCCTACACGATAGTGCAGTAGTGCATAGATAAGTCGATGACTATCATCCGTATGTAGTAATCATCCTATTATGCGTACAGTAGCGGTGTTTCGCGGGTGTTAATATGAATGAATGTGTGAGTATATATATTATTCAGGGTGTTAATATGAATGAATGTGTGAGTATATATAGTATTCATTTGTGCGTAAAAATTCTTCACTTTCACCATCACAGGAAGAAATAACTTCAGAGTCGCGCTCGCTCGCGGTCAGCGCACGGATGCGCGATCAACGGCAGTTCCACGCGATCTTTTCACTTTCCGAACAGAGCCCCCCCCCCCCCATTTAATTTACATATAAAATAACTATGTTTCCACGCATAATTTAAATTGGTGAGCCTTGTCCTTCAAACAAAGAGCAGTTGGCAGAGACAATAGGCTTTGTCCGAACAGGCTCGGACACCTCTTTCTGAGACGTTAATTAATGAGCGGAGGAAAAAAAAAGTCGCTGAATTGAGTGTTTATAGAATCAAATTTATCGACTGTGTAACGTGCATTCGAAGACACAATGCGGAACGGAACTTTAAAATGCGAATGAGCAGTTTAATATATCAGCACAAATCGAAAATGAATATAGTTAAGGAAATATCACAAAAAACGAAGTTTAGGTACAACCGCAGTAGCTTTTTAAAATAGCTTCGCAAAGCAAAAGTTCTAGCTCTATCGGAGAGTGTTGCGGTTGTACCACAGCACTACTTCGGCAGAGAAATAGCCTTTTGTATTGTTTTTCTTTTTTAAAACCTTACCGAATTAGTGCTTCGGTAGAAACACAACTTTCTCCAGTAGAGCTGGAATTTTTGCTTTGAGAAGATATTTTAAAAAGCTGCTGTGGTTGTACCGAAACTTTGTTTTTCCCTTTAAGATGGAAAATCTTTCAAGCTCAATGTGCTGTACAAAATTGGAATAATTGTTGAAATTGCAACTTATCATTATCATACAGCATTACAGCCAAGAAACTTTTCAAGGGGGAGAGTGGAGTAGTAAGAGTGAAAGCTGGGAGGGATGTGTTACGAAGTTTTATGTTTTGTGTTTAGGGTATGAAGTTATTTAAAATTCATATCGCTTTGCCCGGAACAAAAATAGTAATATTGTGTTTACATGTAGATTGCATTGATTTGATAAAAATATAATATTAGGCTTTAGTTTTGAAATTTGAAGCATGGGGGCTCGTGAAAATGCGATAATCGATTTTCTCCCATTCGAACCGGTTCCCAGATGATATCTCTACAACCTTTACGTCCAAAACTTTTTTGTCCAACCGTACTAATGTCCAATGAACTACAATGTCCGCAAATAAAAAGTCCATATCCAAAAATATGTCCAAAGGTTCATATTTAATGAACGAAAGTATTCCAGTATAAATTTTGTATTCTTGTCTTCTACAGAAAGCTTAAAATAAAACGCCACGTTACCATCGAAGGTTTATAGGTATAGGTATTGAATACATTAATGATAACAACGATATTCTAATGAAACTAACTGACTGTGCATATAGGTACCAACGACATTAATTATATGACAACGATATTCCAATGAAACTGACTTTGTGTATAGATACTAACGACATTATTGATAAGAATGATGTTCCAATGAAATGGACTGTGTTTACAGGTATTGAAGACATTAATGATAACAACGATATTCCAATGAAACTGACTGTGTGTATAGGTAAAAACGACATTAATTATGACAACGATATTCCAATGAAACTGATTTTGTGTATAGATACTAACGGCATTATTGATAAGAACGATGTTCCAATGAAATGGACCGTGTTTACAGGTAGGTATTGAAGACGCATTAATGATAACAAACGATATTCCAATGAAACTGACTGTGTGTATAGGTAAAAACGAAATTAATGATAACAGCGATGTAAAATGAAACGGACTATGTTTATAGGTATTGAAGACATTAATGACAACAATGATATGCCAATGAAACTAACTTTATTTATAGGTATTGAAGGTATATAGGTTTATAGGTATTGGCATTGAAGGTTTATAGTTATAGGTATTGAATACATTAATGATAACAACGGAAGTATTGATTATCCTAAAGGCCATAGGCGGAACTAGGAATTTTTTCTGGGGGGCTGAGTTCCAAGGGATCTTAGAGACACCTCAAGACCGCCCCCCTCCAAGAGGGGTATACCATGACCCCCCCCCCCCAACTTACTTAGGCGTATGATGTACTTACAGTTACAGTCGACGAATTAAATAATGTCAGATAACGTCCTGGATTTTGACTTAAGTAGGCCACATGCGATGCTTTTTACTGTGATAGGTATCGCAGGTAGTCTACTTGAACCAAAATATAAGGCGGCATCTGACATTCTTTTGTCGACTGTAAGTACCTACATCATACACACCTAAGTTAAGATATGAAATAAATTGTACTCATATAGCTATTAGCTGGGGTGCGAAACAATTAGGCAATCACAAAATTAAATGATAAACATCATATACTGTAATATTTTTGTTGTTGTTGTGGGTGAACGTTTTTCCCCCAAAATTTTCTGGGGGGGCACTTGGCAGACCTCTGGGGGGCTTAGCCCCCCCCCCCCCCCCCCCTATTTCCGCCTATGCTAAAGGCTCAATCGAACTGCGTATAGATCGAATTTTTCCCCACAATCTTACACGGACGATGAAGAGGAAAATGTCGATAGATCGAAATTCCCGAGCTGCCACTAATGCGCGGTTGCAGGTTCGTTGTCCTTTAATTACGTGCCATTCTAACGGTTATTTCCGGCCCGGTCTTCTCTCGGCGCGAGTTGCATTCAGCATTGCACGGGATGCGGACGTGGACGCGGGGATCGAACTCCGGACACCGGTACTACGTGCGCATGCAGCATGCACCAACCACCATGCCACCGCTGCATCAGGTATTGCAGTTATAAGTCAGGTTGACGGTAGCGGAGGGGGGTGGAAATTCGGGGTGGCGGCGAGGGGGGGGGGGGTTGACAGGAGCGGCGAGTGACTAGACATTGGACGTGATCCACAGTTTCATTCAATGCAGTTCCTCTATGAAGAGTGATGTTGCCAGAGCTTTATAGTCGACTTTCCTTAAAAAACAGAGCTGCCTGATTTATGAGTATGAAATCCGAGTATACATATAAAGTACACTGAAAAAAATAAATAGTTAAAAAAGTACAGAACAAAATGATTTGCTAAATTTACCTATAATTTTTTTTATTTAACAACTCAAATGCTAGATCAGCAATTCAGTTTGTTACCTTCACAACAACTTTGCCCAACCAGCAAATCAAATAGTAAAAATAACAATTTTTATGCTGGAATAACAAATTCGTACGTAAAATCAGCAATTTATTTTGCTGATATAACAAGCTGAATTGTTAGATCAACTAATTGGGTTAAGTTCTGTATTTTTTTAATTATTTAAAATTGCTAAATTGACAATGTCTATTTTGTTAAAAGAACACCATTATGTGGTTGATTTAATAACTATTTTTGTAAACGCTACAAATAAATTGTTAACGTAACAGAAAACCCTGGTTGATTTAGCAACTTTCAATTTTTGTGAAATCAGCAGATTTTGAATTGTTGCTTTAACAATTGATTTTTTTCAGTGCATGTACTTATACATTAATGTCTTCAATACCTATGAACGTAGTCCGTTTCATTGGAACATCGTTTTTATCATATGTATCATTATTTCAGGGTAAGCCATGTTGCCATTTTTCGGGCATTTGTCTGATTTCTTCCATTTTACTTAATTTAAAAGATTTATTAATAAAAAAATCTGGCAACATAAGCATAAGTGTAGGCAAGGGTGCAGGGGCACGGGTCTCCCTTGATCGGGCCTGATTGAGGAGGGGGGGCGACCTAAAGACTGCGGCTAGCAAGCGACACGCGCCTCTGTAAGTTTGCAGAGTATATAATTAACAGTAATAGAAGTGCGGGGTGGAAGGGGGGAAATCTGCGGTTTTGCAGGAAAATCATGACTGTCGACCGAGTTCCGTGTGACAGAAAATCTAAGGAATCAGAATTCCGTGTTTTACATGGTTCGGCGAGTTTGTGAACTGAGAGTGATGAAACTGGACCAAACATATACAACTGAATGGAGATTCACGTGAACTATCTTGGATACATAAACGTCCCAAGTCCTTTGGTTCAACATGAATGGTCAGACACACAGCAAGAAAAGTTGTATGGGTTACTCGCACTAACATCAGATTGATTTTGAAAATGACAGTGGCAAAGCCATCGCACGACCAATTCAGTATATTTGTACTCGTTTGAAAACGCTAGATTGAATGAGATAAAAATCCATTGAATTTCTCCGAATTTCTGCAATTTTACCCGCTTTTCCCCGCTCCCGATCCCGGGGCGGTCTTCGGCCAATCAGCGCCACAGCAACTACATCGACGATTATTGTTGTAATATCATCAGAAAAGAAAAGTTTTCCCGGAAAATGGCCAGCATTTTAATGGAAGGTTCCGAAAAGAAATTCCCCTCATTTTGATTGATGTAGGTATTTTATTGAGGTAGGTTGATGTATTTTACTGGAATCCTGGCATTTTTGAGAGGAATTCTGGCCTATCAGACTAGAGTAGTCGGGTAGTTTTAACCAGAATAATTTGGTGAAAGATGCCAGAATTTCTCACCTAAAAAGGCTTGCATTCCAGCTATCAATACCAGAATTCCCGTAAAAAAATGCCAGAATTTCTGACTGAAATTTTAGAGAATTGTGGATATTTTCTCGAGAACTTTCTATAGCAGACTTTTAGAATCTAAAACTGCGTACAGGAAGCGGAGGATTAGCGAATCTGTAGACCACAATACAACAAAAAAGAGTGAGACGGAGAGGAGAGGGAAATTAGACACGAATCAGGCGGAAAAAGCGACCAATTTCGATGATTTAATCGTATCGTATAGGTTGTTATGTTACGCATCTTATAGAAACCATCCTCAAACGAACACACGCACCACGCCACAAAGTCCTCTCTCAAAGTCCCGCGCGTGGGGCTCGCGGCCGTCAACTTTACGCCGCGCGTAAGTATGGGCTTTTAATAACGTCTACAGACTACATAGCATTTTTATTCAATTTAATCAATTATATCAACTCTCCTCCCCTCTCCACCTCTCTCTCTCCCTCTCTCTCTCTCTCTCTCTCTCTCTCTCTCTCTCTCTCTCTCTCTCTCTCTCTCTCTCTCTCTCTTTTTCTGTCTCTCGGTGCGCTTTTATTTTTTAATGGAGTCCTCTGGTTGAAAGTTGTTCAAAAATAGGGAGGTAAGAACACACATACATAGGTACATACATATATATTACTATGATCTCTTAACTCTTAAGTCTTCGGGGAGACTGCGACCGGGTAGAAAGTTGCAGGTGGACAAACTCACACACACACACACACACACAGGTATAAGCATGGGCAATGGGCATTAAAGAGCGCGATTTCGATGAAATCTCTCGCCGGGGAATAATTAATTTCACACGCGGCGATGCATGGCTGTCAACACTCATTCTCTAAAATGGTAATGGATTAATGGCTTTTGCTATATATAGTTGGAGCTTGGAGATCGCCGTGCATGGCCTAGTCAATTTGCGCAGAGTAAGTATAAGTATTCGATGGGAACTACGCACACGCACTCACACTCGCACGCGCATGCGCGGTAGCTTGGATGCGCAGCGCCAGCTTCGCCACCAATTTAGTCGTTCTTAAAACCTACGATCTGTGGGTCATCCATGGGTCATCTACCGACAATTTCCTCTTTGGATGTGAACATTCTTACGTAACAGACTAAAAGACTAAAATGGGAACTAGATCAATAGTAAATTCATTTTTTTATTTATTTATTTATTTATTTATTTATTTATTTATTTGTTTATTTATTTATTTATCTATTTATTTATCTATTTATTTATTTATCTATTTACTGTTGGTCTAGTTCCCATTTTAATCCTTAGTCCGTGATGTTTTTTTGGCCATTTAGTTTGTAATTGTTTTAATATTCTTACGTAAATAAAATGCCTGGAAAATAACAATGGGTCTGTTGCAAACTTTTGACATGCAGCTCTGTAGACTGGGTCTATGCTAGTGTAAAATCGCGTGAAAATCACATTGGAAGCATCAAAAAGTCTCAAAATCCACTCTTGAGGTGATTCCAGGAGAAACTTTCCCAGATTTCAATCCGATGGATAGCGCCACTGGTCCCTTTCGGAAAAGTCGTGTTTTTGACGTTTTAAACTGACACCGTAGATAAAACACAAAATCCAGGAACGTCAACACCTGCACAAAAATTGTATGAAATTTGTTGAGCCCAAAACGAGCGAAATTGGTTTAGAATTAAAGCCGTAAATTATGAAATTCATTTCGCCATAAGCTTAGTGAGTGAGAAAGAGTGCGAATGATAATACTTCTATCTGCCTCACTCGCATACTCACCAGTGGCGGCTCCCACGAGCCGCCGCCGCCGGTTTGCTCGGTCCATGTTCCTTCAATACGGTGGCTTCCAAAAATACGATTTTTATCTGTCTCGAGAACTGAACCAAACAATCATAAACAAACTGCACATCTTTCCGGAAACAGTCGAAAAAAGTCACTTTCTACTTCTAAAAACTTCACTCGAAACATAATCCGCATCAGTAATCACACAAGAATGTCGAATGACATTGACACGAATATCGGAACCTTTCACTACTTCACTGTGATTCGAGTGCCTTATAACAGATTCTTGGGAAGTGAGCAAGGGGGGGGGGGTACTTTAAAATGCCGACTGTATATCCACGTGAGATTCTCGTCAGTTTCCCCCTGAAACCTAAAAAAAGTGCTCACGTTTTCGATGCGGAAATTTTAATGGCTCTCGTTTAAAAAGCAATTAAAGAAAAGATAATTTGAATGAAACGTCCGTCGCGCATCGAGGGAAAAAAATTTCGGGAATGTTTTTCGAAAGTGCAAGATGCATATTTTTCTCGCGGGCAGAGCTGCCGTTTTGCGTATAATTAATGACATTTTTCAATTCACCGATGAATCCACCGGTTGAGAAAAGATTACACAGCTCAGTCCAGTTTATGCGGAAATACTCTTGTCATTAAAATATTTTCTCAATCGGTGGAAACGCCGTTTATTTATTAAAATATCCGTATGTTTTCCACAGTCATCGACGACTCCACCGGTTGAGAAAAGATTACACATTCGAGTATTATTGTGCATTACAGCCATACACTGAACCAGGGCTGCCGTTTTGCGTTTAATTAATGCTATTTTTCAATTCACCGATGATTTCACCGGTTGAGAAAAGATTACACTGTTCAGTTCAGTGTAATTACTGTAATGAACTATAAAATACTCGCATCTGTAATCTTTTTCTCAACCGGTGGAGTCGTCGATAACTTTAAAAAACTTGCGGATATTTTGATTCATTGACGGAGTTTCCACGGATTAAGGAAAGATTACAGATCGGAGTATTTTCATGCATTAACAGTCATACACCGAACCAAACAGTGCAATCTTTTCTCAACCGGTGGAATCATCGGTGAATAGAAATATAGCATTAATGGGTCTGTTGCATACTATTGCTACAACAATATAGAACCTTGATTCTTATGTAAAATTCGGCGAAAATAACGATGCGCACATTGAAAACGTTCAAAATCCACTCATTAACTCAGGAAATCACTTCAATTTCAAACAGCCCGCGCTACACTAGACACTATTTGCTCCGGTATAATACTACATAGACGGAACCACCGTGCATAAGTAAACAACATCGTAACTACAAAATGATGGAATTTCTTTTTTAATACGTGAATTATAAGCTGCATTTGCTGCCTGGTCTTTTCAGTTTATCAAAGATTGCAAAATAATATAAGAAATGTACGCATCTAATCGAAACATTCAAATGTTTGTAAGTTCTGTTCATGTTTACATAAACGAGATGGTTCCATCTATGTAGTTATAAGTCGGTGATATAGTGTCTAGTGTAGCGCAGGTTGTTTGAAATGGAAGGTATTTTCTGAGTTAAAGAGTGGATTTTGAAAGTTTTTAATGTGCGCATCGTTATTTTCGCCGAATTTTACATAAGAATCAAGGTTCTATATTGTTGTGGCAAGAGTATGCAGCAGACCCATTATACGCATAACGACAGCTCTGCACTGAACTGAACTGTGTAATATTTTCACAAACGGTGGAATCATCGGTGAATTTAAAAATGTCATTAATTATACGCAAAACGGCAGCTTTGCTCGCGGGAAAGAAACCCGTCAAGAAACTGAAACTCGGGAGAATTCGGAGACTTTAACGAGCGTTGAAGAAAGAAAAGAAACGACGAAATACATCACACTACCACAACCACAACAAACACACACTCTTACAACTCTCCTCCGTTGCGCTCCGTTGCTAGGCAACTGCGGCGTTTGCCGTTGACCGATCGGCGATCGCGAATCTGCCGCGATGCGTTGCGATGATCGGGATCGCTCTCGTATTTCTTTTACGAATCGGAATCGGATCGCCCTATCACGATCCTTCGTTTCGCTCCGAGCTTTCCTGCTGCGTTTCTATAACGACGCGACGATCGAAATACTTCGTGTGCATAAGAAAGCCGTCGCACATGCGATACATCGGAGATCAAACGATACGTGGAACCTTATGGATAACACACTTGACATTTTGATGCACTGCGATAATCTTCAGCTTCAGAGACTCGACGGAAAGATGAAGTTTCAAACCTTCACACCGCAGGGCTTTGGATCCACGCAGTTCAATCGAAGTTCGCAACTCTCGCGGCAGAAAAGAGAAACCCGTTATTTTATTAGATTATTCAGTTTTGTCTTCGGTGTCTAATTTTTATTTTTACTCCATTTTGGTTTTGACTTTTTGTCTCATTTTGGTTTCACCTTTTTTATTTTCTATTTTTTACTTTTTCGCTCTCCATAAGCACACATCTACCAAAAGTAGGCCTCTTTAACGACATAACTGTCCGCGAACAGCACCAAGCATCAGTGTTATTGTTAACTAAATTTGAATGTATTTCAATGAATTTTCTTGTTAATTACATTTAAATTGTACGAATCCATAGTATTTGGGACGCTGGCGTCAAAAATGATATTATTATCTCCTTAACTCGTCCTGATTTTACACATATTCTACTTTTAAACATTTTTCACGATAAAGTTTAAATTGTGGAAAATCTAGAATATTTCGATCAAAACTAAGGCCAAATTCGTACTCGGCAGGTCAATTTCAGTTGTGGATAGCGTGTTATTCACGCGATTACAGGTCCAATTATAAGAAGAAAAAAACCAATGTTTGTGTCCAGGGACTCTTGTTTTGTATTCATTGGGGGCGGACATCTATGTCATTAAAGCGTAAAAATCATCTATCAAAACGACCCTAACCTCAAAAAATCAGTTTGCATGGTATGTTGAGAGCAGAGACAAATAGAGACGTAGCACTAACGGCTGCAGCAGAGGCACGCTAAATTCTTGAGGATTCAACAAAACGACAGTTAACGTCACAGGGTGTTGAATTTTGAGCACCCTCCTTTACACTTCCCAGCCTATACCCCTGTCTGTGTCTACCGAATGTCACCGTTCAACACCATGCGTCATCACTTGGTGTTGACTGTTGTTTTACACGTTATTTTGTTGAATCCCCAAAAATTTAGTATGCCTCAAATCTTCCCTGTGTACTTTTAGCTGAGTGCTCCGTCTCTGTTTGTCTCTGGTTGAGAGACGGTATTGCGTGAGCACGTGACCGCGCTACGTCCCTCGACAAAACGGCGGGCGGTTTGATCGTTGAGACTAAGTCCGATTTTTTTTTTTTTTTTTTTTTTTTTTTTTCGAAGCTCAAGTAGGTATAATTGTAATACGTGACACGCTAGTTTCCTCGACACTTACAGAATTTACGACGTATAACAACGTCGTGGCATCGCGTCGTTTATTTTCAAACGACGTCAACGCTTGCACGGTGCCTCGTCATAGACGAGCTTGGTGACAGACGTCAAACAATTAAGCGTCGAAAGAGAAAGAGGAGCTTTGTGTCATTTAAGCCGCGGAAGGTGCGGCGGCGACGCCCACAATAGCATGACGTCGCACCTCGCACTCGCTTTGCAACGCCACGCTGCACCAAAGTTGCCAGATTGGTGTGAAAAAGCCGTACGTTTTGCATTGATTTAAATGGGGGACGATACGGCTTTTTACCCTCCATCTGGCAACACTGCGCCGCACAGTGAGAAAAATCATCAGACCAGAAGTCAACTAGAAAAAACCACCTAAAAATAATGATTGAAATCCTCAACCCTTTCAGAATCCTTTATCAGCAGGCTGACTTTGCTCGTTTGGATGAGCCGACGAGACGAGACGAGATAGCAAGAATCGACCAATCTCATTGGTTTACAGGAAAAAGAAGGTCCTATGTTAAAAAATGTTAAATATGCTTCACTTCTGGTGCCCTTTTCTCAGGAATTATTTGACCTACAAGGCTGCAATTTTGCATGAAGTTGTGAATGAGTGTTGACCATAAGTGGAACTAGGATTTTAAAAATTCATTTAAAACTTTTTTTTTTAAAAGTTGAAAGTTTGGTTGATTTTTTCACTTTTTTTTTTAGCTTTGAATGTCTATAAAAAAAGCAAAGGATCTACACAGATTATCCTAGTTCCACTTGTAGAGCTTTTTCTAAGGAAAATTTAAAAGAAAAAAAAGTTCATGAAAATGGCATCATAAGTGGCGGTAGCCGCCCAGGCCAAGTCAGAAAATTACTAGTTAATGAGAAAGGTGCACCAAACGGTAAAAAAAAAAAAACAAAAAAAAAAAAAAAAAAAAAAGGGTTTTCAGTGTCGCAAAAAGAAAAAACTAAAAATCAGCTGACCTGATAAGGACTCTTCAACTTCCAAAATTCATAAAAAATTGTTGTTTTTTTTCAAAACTATAAAATGTATCATTTCCTTTTTCAGCTGAGAACGTCCTCTTTTAAATAAAATTAAAAACAAAAAAAATGATTTTTTTTTTTTTTTTTCATTTGGGACCTCCTTCTCCCCTTAAATTGCGTCACGTGACAGATCATTTTGATTTTTCCAGGTTAGTGAAAATTGAGCTTAGCTGGAACAACCGTGCACGAGCCTATACCAACAACAAGTGAATTCAGCCGGTCTTTGCTTGCCCTAAGTATATAAAGACACATTTCATGTGAATGAGGGGGCATTAGTGACAGCGAAGTAATTAGCGTCAATTATTCTAGTTTCAAGGTAGTTCTCACGACGCGACGTATGACGCGACGCTCCGCGCCACTGCGGCCGCCGCGCGAGTTACACACGCGAAGAGGTAGGTACACTTTACGCCCACAAACGGCTGCAGTGGCGCTAGCGCTTCAGTCGAGTCACTGGAGTTGGTGAGTTGGTGGATGCATGAGAGTTGGCACCGCATAAACGTCAAACTTGTTGGTTGGTGGTTGCACGGTTGCCAGCTGCAAAACAATAATACGCAATTTATTCTTACAAAAAAAAAAAAAAAAAAAAAAAAAAAAAAGTACATTTATTTAATTGCACGTGCGATCAATAAATGAAACCTCGCTATTTACACGGTAAAAATTTATCGGCGAAGTTGCTCGATTATCACTGGCATCGACTACATTGATTGTTGTGTTTCATCGGCGCGAAATTGAAGGTCCCGCTATTTACGCTCTAGCTATCCTGGGTATCACTATTTAGCCGTCGATTAGCCATCGCTGTTTCCATTCCAATAAAGATACTGAGACCCTTCAGTACGGAAACCTTCAAAAATGCACTCATAAATTCGTAAATGCTTATTGAACATTTTTCAATTCAAATAACACGCTCGCAGTTCAACCGATGAGCATCGGCCAACTTCAAGTCAAGCTTGATCCACACTAGAGCTTGACTTGAGGGTCATCGATGCCATTTGGTGAGCAAAGAGTGAGGTTATGCTTGCTAGTTAAAGTCAAGTCCGACTTTCCATCAACTTAATCGGGCCACAGCAAGTCCAGTCGTCAAAAGCGCTATGCTTATGACGCGATCGAATATATAGAAATCTTCAAACACCGCATTGATCATCGTCCGATGAAGTAATATCAAAACAGTGAAACACTACCTTCCCCATCAAAACGGAAGAATGGCGCTCTTTTGAACTAACCTGGTCATTGGAGGGGGTTAATATCGATTTCTGCTTCCAGATAGCCCTTCTGAAAACACTTTCACCTTCATTTCAAACCAATTTCAACGGATTCTGTCCCAACTTTCAAACCAAGGTTAAAAAAAAAAAAAAGAGGCAAACAAACCGGTGTAAAATGTCCATGAGAGAGTATCATCACGGCTATCTCCGTAGGGTGCCTTCAACAGTACGTCCTGAAAGCTCCTCTAACTGTTATAGCTCATTGGTAGAGCCAGATGGCAACAGCTCTCGAAAAACGAATAATCGATCTTTTTTCCTCCCTACATGGATCTTTCATCACATCTTCATTATCACTGAGAGTAATTGTTTTCAGTTGATACATTCACTGCTCCTAGAGTCTCTTGATGGAAATATTGTATAGGGAGTACCGACACGAGCTCAACGAGTTGTGATTGGTCGTTGGTTTTAGGCTCTCACGGAGTCGAGCAGGAGTCGACGACATCGAAGGCTCCACACGAAAGGAGTCGATTCGTAGAGGAACGTATGGGAACGGACCGGAATGCCGGCAAATCCGCCTGTCCACCACTGGTCCACTGTCGAACTTAACCTTCGAATGCGTTCACGCGGTCGACAAAATCGACTCCTGTCAAAATGCATAAAGTGTCGTGTCGGTACTCCCTATACAATATTTCCATCAAGGGACTCTAACTGCTCCCAGCTATTTTAGCCAGCACTTGTTTGCAGAGCTGCCGATTTGCGTAGATTTAATGGCATTTTGAAAAGCACCAAAGATTCCACCGGTTGAGAAAAGATTACACTTTTAGTTCAGTGTATGACTGTAATGCACGAAAATACTAGGGTATTTTGTCTTTTCTCAACCGGTATAGAGTCGTCGATAACTTTGAAAACTTGCGAATATTTTAATTAATCAACGGCGTTTCCACCGATCGAAAAAAGATTACAGATCAGAGTATTTTCTTGCATTACGCAGTCATACACTGAATTGCAATATGTAATCTTTTCTCAACCGGTGGAATCATCGGTGAATTTAAAAATGTCATTAAATCCACGCAAATCGGCAGCTCTGTTTGATTGATACGGCTCAGCTGACTGCTACCGCTACTCGTTCCAAACGACCGGACCGCGCGCGGTCACTCTGATGTCGTTAACTAGTAATTATCAATTCATGAACTCGTATTTTCTAAGTATCTTGCCCGTTGGCTTTTTTTTACCTTGACTCAAAGTACACATAGAGTCGATTTGGATGGAGCGCAGTGGCGAGGCGTGAGATTTGGCAACGTTCCCTCTTCCCCATTTAAACACATTAGAAAGGTCGAAGTGCCTGGTCATCGCCGATAACTGAAGCGTTCGACTTTTTGGGTAATTTTAAATGGAGAAAATACATTGTTGCCAAATTTCACGCTTCGCCACTGATGGAGCGTGTGAATGATCTGATCTGTAGCGCCGGAAAACCAAACCGAGCAAGTGAACCGCTAATTTCAGACACCAAAGTAGTCCACAAAACTGGACTGAATTTCATCGAAGGAGCAACAGAACTGTTTCAAAGACATCGAGTATGTTATTTCAATTAGAGGCATAGCGTGCAATTTGGCAACGTTGTAGTGTGTCCATTTGAACCCACGAAAAAGGTCGAATGCGAAGGTGTCCACCGAACACCCAATAGTTCGATCTTTGTAATGGGTTCAAATGGACACAGTACAACGTTGCCTAATTGCACGCTACGCCACTGATTTCAATGATTACAAAGAATATTTTTTTCTATTTTTTTCACCGACAAAACAAATAAAATGTTTTGTAGACATTTTTAAAGTAACCTTTATTGGTTTAAAATTTAAGGGTCAGTCAAGATGTCAAAAACCTACACAAATCACGGATAGTAACTATATTCAACACAGTAAAATTGTATAAAGAAAGCGATTAATTCGTCAAACGAACCGAAACGTCGTGTCATCGAGCGGCTTCTTTGGATCACTGAGCTGAGTATACACGTTGATAATTTCGGCTTGTTTACCGCAATAATTGATGCAAACAACCGAAATAAAAGGCGATCCACTGGTGTGCGGATTTGTAAATCTCGCAATTGTTTTTGGCCGTTCAGGCGTAACTACCACGCTAAATTTGGTGGATCATCCAACATCTATCTCATTGCATGATGTTAAAAATCTGAATTAAAGTATCACCGAATCGATTAAAAGTAATTTTCAATGCATGCGAATGGTCGATCAAACTGATTTTCATATGCTCACAGCAAGTATAAGATCGCCTATAGTATTTTAATGTAGCCTAACTGTTCTCTCTCTCTAAATTTAGTAAGTTGTTGTAAAAAAATTGTATTTAATTGTATGTAAACTTTATTTTGTTTATGTAAGAAATAAATAGAAAAAAGTCAACATCCAACCTGCACTAGCACACGTTTTACTGAGGGGACTTTTTGTTACCACTGGGGATTCCCTTTCAATTTACCTGGGGCCCGAAATACCAAAAAGTTTCGGGTTAATTCAGCAAAAATTAAATGTCCCCCGCTTTTTCAAAAATTAAAATCTTGTTTAAAATAAATTATGGCAGAGAAACCAGCATTTGTGGTTATGTAATGGAATACCTTATAAAAATTTAAATGGTGTTATTGAAGGAATGGAATTTTTGATGAGGAAAAGAAGGAGCGGAAAACCTAATTTTAATAGATAAGGGAAGAAAAAAAGATAGCGACTAAAAAATAAAAATTCCAAAAAAAATGTTACCACCAACGGCGGCCCCTTACATCCCTCCAATTTCGGCATCTACGGGGTGTCTCGAAACACCAAAGAATTTAAAAGAAGCAAAAGCCATGGGAAAAACAACTCCCTCGGCCGATTAGGTCCGCGAAATTAGCATTTTGGAGTTTAGCCAAGATTTGTGATTTTTTGGGTGTGCTAATGGAATACTTTTTAAAAGGAAAATTTGCAAATACTTTTAAATAGTGACAGAAAAGTTTGCAGTCAGCCCAAAATTTATAGGTACGTGTGCATAATTAATAATTAAAGTGCGGCGTCTGAAATTCGACAAAACAGACCTTAAAGCTGCACCAAGGAGCCAAAAGACAGCGGTGAACTTGATGACGATAACGCATTTTACTCTGTAAATTTTCAGACACCAAAAACCATTCCTTCCACGACGATAACTGTCTCTTTGAAGAGGAAAAAGTATTCCGATTGTACTTTCGAACCATTTAGAAATGTGAAAAACCAATTCACACGAAGTAATATCAATCACTATGCCGACAAAAATACGCTCAGAAAACTTGCATTTTTGTGAAACTTGCTAGAAACGACTGAATCCCTTATCTAAACAACGCAACTCACCTGCTGCGATTGTGGGTAAAATCGCCCCAAGTTGCGATTATGCAATATAAAACAATAAAAAAAAATGGTAAAAAACTAAAATTGACGTTATGAATAACAATGAGATTGTCTCCGAAATCATAGACGCATAAAAATAAAGCGGTTGAGTTGAGATAACACGAAAGGAAACAAAGCGTGGCAAAATAAACCGCGCGTTTAGCTCACTCGTATCCTATATTTCCATTAATGACGGGTCTGCTAGATAAGTCGCGGTCGGCAGAATTTTCGCAAAAAATTAATTAAAAATCCCACCGAGAGACAATTAACGATCAGACCTTTTGTTAACAGAAATACGATACTTTTGTTTTTCCACTTGAGCCATCAAACTACGCATTTTAAACGTTAACGCATCCATCCTTTTTAATCCGTCTGTTGACCACGTGCCGGCCCGTCGTCGGTTGACCTCACGTCGCGTCGTAACCTAACCAACAAATAATATTACCTAATTCATGAGCCTTGGGATACATTAGAGAGAATGAAATCCATGGCTATAACAAAGCTTAAAGTCAAGATTTCCCCTCGGGAGATTTTCTAGCTCTCTCACTCTTACGAATTTCATGTGAACCCTCAAAATACCCGTCTCTCTTTTAGAAATACGTTTCATACGCACTGGAAATTTTTGTTTGCAATTTTTTTGTACGAAATGGTTTTATTTAGCTTGTCTTTAAAATGGTTATCTAACGGAAAGAATAAACAAACTAACACTCTTTAAACACGAATTCAGCATTTGTTCAACAACGAGCTACATAGCCATTCAGGGGCTTTACGGGAAGTGACTTTGAAAACATCACGGAGGCAGGCAGTCATGTTGGAGATCCCTTATACGGAAATTTTACACGGGTTCGATTTGTTTGCCTCGTATTTTTCAACCTTTTATCGAAAGTTGTGACGAATCCATTTGAAATTAGTTTAAAATGAAGTTGCAAGTACTTGGGAGTGGTTATTTGGACCCATGATATTAGTATTTTTTTTGGAAGGATAGGATTCATTCACGGAATAAAGCAACTGTCACATGACAGATACTAACCAAATTTCAGCCAGATCAAAATCAGTTGCAATTAGATTAAATTACAATGGGTCAGTTGCAAACATATGCTACAGCTATAAACAGAGTCTATCCTGGTGTAAATTAATTTGGAAATACACTGCCCCGCAAAAAAAAAAAAAAAAAAAAAAAACGGCGCAACTCGAAAATGCGAAAAAATTATAATAGTTCAAATCGTCTTAACTTTTGAACTAAAAGAGCTAAACTTATTTCAAAACAAGGGTTGGCTTTCTCATATTCTCTAGTTTTTCTTAACTAAACCTTAAATTTTCTGTTGGTAATTTTTACGCCCGTGCGAAGAGTTTTTCCAAGCCCTCGCGAAAACTGTTTTTCTACAGCACATCTCTAAAAAAATTACTCTTATTTCTCGCAATCTCTTTGGTCAAAATTAGCATAGATAGACAAAATCTGAAACGTGCACTCTTTTCCGTGACCATGTAAAGACCGCTTCTGAACACACGGTTTACAGTTCACGCATCCCGCTTAAACACAAGCCATTTGTTGGTTCAACCTAACCAACCTTTGAACAGTAAACAGCTTTCGAGTGTTTAAGAACTACACAGACTCTTTAAAATACACGATGAAAAATCAAAAATTATATTGAAAACGACAGAACAAATTAACGATAAGAATTTCAGTCAGGGTACTTTCTTTTGAAAGTCATAGTATTTTGTAGCTTGTCGGTGGAAGGTGTAATAATATACAAGGGCTGAACTTGAAGAGCGCACACTATGGATGTCCCCGTTGCTTCAATGCCTCTGCACTCTCCTCAGTCCTCACTTGTGATCTTCAGGCTGATGAACTCAACAAAGGTCAACTCAACCACGACACGACGGCGCTCTGTGGTCTGAGATTGAAAAAAAAGGGACAGCAAATCAGCGAAAACAAGTCATACAAAATCATCGTTTTCAATATTTCAAGCTTAATTAAAAACTTCAAAGTCCTCTCATTAACTCAGGAAATCACTTCCATTTCAAACAACCCACGCTACACTAGGCACTATTATCACCGACATACAACTACATAGACGGAACCACTGAATTTATGTAAACATCAACATATTTTACAAACATTTAAATTAATGTTTTGTTTAGATGTGTACTATATTCTCGTATATATATATTTATTTATTTATTTATTCATTCATTTATTGTGTTTCTGGACCGAAGAAATAAGTTTTTATAACTACATCTCCGATGGTCGAGACGGTTACGTGAGATTCCTCCACTTCCAAAACAATAGAAGTGTCCCTACTCACTAAAACTCCTGCCACTCTGGCTTCCTACCCAGATAAGAACCGAGCCTTATCTGGGTAGGAAACCCGAGTGGCAGGAGGCATATTCTTGTGTTATGTTGCGTAATCTCTGTTAAGCCAGATAAGACCATAGACACTGAAAAAACAAAGTATATGTACTATCGACGAATTAAAGATTGTCGCGAGATTTTCACGAGACAAGTTTCGCCTTCAAGGTTCCGGCTCGGCCACTCTTCATACTCAACACACCATGCAGGCGAGAGGCCAGTGCGGGTGGGGTGGAGAAGCCGTTGCACATCATTCCGAAACTCACATCTATAACTGAAATTTTTTAAAAATGTCGCGACAATCTTTAATTCGTCGATAGTACAGCCGAAGCAGCTTTTTAAAATAGCTTCGCAGAGCAAAAGTGCTAGCTCTACCGGAGCAAGTTGCGGTTGTCCTGAAACACTACTTCGGTAGAGCCAAAGCAAGAAAAGAGGCTGTTACTCTAAAGAAGTAGTGCTTTGGTACACCTGCAACTTTCTCAGGTAGAGCTTGAAATTTTGCTCTGCGAAGCTATTTTAAAAAGCGCAGCTTCGGCTGTACATAATATTTGTTTTTTCAGTGGACAGCAAACGCAGCCATAATATTTCATGTATTTAGAAGGGAATCCCATAATTTTGTAGTTACGATGCTGTTTACATATATGCACGGTGGTACAGTCTATACAGGGTGTCCGAGAAATGAGTTCACACTTTTGCTGTGAGCGCGCGGTTGATTGTAAAAATCTGAAAAATTCAGGAATAATCTATTACCCCTAAGCGACTTCAGAGAAAATATCGGGGGGCTCCCACTCTCCTTAAGGGGGGGCGTAGGCCCCAAAATGTACCCCGTGTTGCCAATATATCGCATATTTCAAATGGCAGGGGGTATTTTTTATTTCATTATTCAAAAGATTTTTTTAGTTTGGTAGATTAAACCAAGATGTTCTTTGTTTGTAGATTGTGTACACCAAATGTCAACAAAATTCATCCATCCATTTTTGGTTGACTATTCCTTATAAGTTTAATTTTCTTTGGATATTCTATTTTTGAATTTGATGGAACAGCTATATTGCCTTTAAACAGTCCCAGTCTTAAGAGTTGTATATTGTAGTTTTACATGGCAAAAAAATCTCTGCCTAGGCTGGTTGCAAACTTTTTGCTGCAATTTTCATCAAATATAATTGAGTCATAATTGAATTTCTTATTCCAAGTATTATGATTTTTTTCTTTTATTATTTGCTTGGTTTTAAAGATTTTTGCTCGATCGCACCTATATTTGCCCTTGAAACGGTCTTAAAGGTTTTTTTATGATGACTGTATGATAGGAATATTCTAGTGGGTTGGTAACAAATTATGTTTGTGCAAAGTTTCATCAAAATTCATCCCATTAATGATTGACTTCAAGTTTTAACACTATAGTTCCTCACTTTAATTCATTTTTTTGGGTCAAACACCCTGTTTTGATTTTTAAACTCTCTTAAGGGTTGTATATTGTAACTGTAAGGGATACTCTCTTTTGTAGACTAATTGTAGATTTTATTCGCCATTTTTCATCAAAATTCATTAGACCAAACCTGAATTATCCCAATTAATAGGATTATGTTTTTTATTTGCTGTTCCCATATGTTTTTCTTAATCCCTCCTATATTGCCTCTTGAAAAGGTTTTATCGGTTGTGTATGGTGACTAAAAAAGGAAAATATGTTAGTATTTTGATAGTGGATTGTGTGTATAAAAGTTTTACCAAAATTCATCGAGCCATAATTTATTGACTCCAAGTTTAAAGATTAATTTCTCACGATAATTCCATTTTTTGGCTCAAGCGCACCTATTTTGATTTTTTAAATGGTCTTAAGGGCTGTTTAGGTATTGTAATGATAAGAAATTCTATTTAAAGTAGAGCAAATGTAGGTAGGTAGATTGTTTGTGCCAGATTTAATTAAAATTAATTGGAACTAACCCGAATTATCTCAATAAGTGAGTAGGATTATGTTTTTATTTGCTTAATTGGTCTTATTTTTTCTCAATCGCACCTTTATAGTCCCTTGAAACGGTCCAAAGGATTTATTTTGATGAGAGTGAGAAAAAAATATGTCAGTACTGTGGTAGGGCATTGTGTATACCAAGTTTCATCAAGATTCATCCTGCCTTTAGTAATTGGCACTGAGTTACAAGATTAATTTCTCACTTTTATTCCATTTTTTGGCTCAAACGCCTTAAATTGATTTTTTAAACGGTCTGAAGGGCTATTTTGCTGAAGTATGAGGGGTTAATTTTACTGTGGGCTGGTTGTAGAATGTTTTTACAAATTTTCTTCCAAATCCAAAGATCCAATATTGAAATATTTAGATTTTTTCTTTTTGACCCATTTTCCCATTGATTTTAATGGAAACCATTTTTCATCCATAACTAACCTAAAAATTAAAGTTTCAAAAAAACAAAAAAAGTCCCTCTGGAGAATGTTGGAAGCAACCTTTCTGCAAAATTTGAATACATTTGGACCTATTGTGCAAAAGTTATGCTGGGTAACAGACGGACGCACAGATCACAGATCACGGATCACAGATCACGCCTCACGGACGCCATAGAAATTTTATGCATTTACCTCTCCAAATCACATATGGTTAATAAATACTGAAATATCATGGATGGATGTTCTTTAGGATAGTATTAAGCATGATAAAAGCCAATTATTTTGTAATTATCATGATTGACTTAGTCGCAGCGGGCCAAGTATCGAAACAAAACGCATCAAAAATCTCTGCGCCATCGCAATACTTTCTCAATTTTTCTAATTTCATTAGAGTGAGAAAGTAATAATATACAAGGGCTGAACTTGAAGAGCGCACACTATGGATGTCCCCGTTGCTTCAATGCCTCTGCACTCTCCTCAGTCCTCACTTGTGATCTTCAGGCTGATGAACTCAACAAAGGTCAACTCAACCACGACACGACGGCGCTCTGTGGTCTGAGATTGAAAAAAAAGGGACAGCAAATCAGCGAAAACAAGTCATACAAAATCATCGTTTTCAATATTTCAAGCTTAATTAAAAACTTCAAAGTCCTCTCATTAACTCAGGAAATCACTTCCATTTCAAACAACCCACGCTACACTAGGCACTATTATCACCCGACATACAACTACATAGACGGAACCACTGAATTTATGTAAACATCAACATATTTTACAAACATTTAAATTAATGTTTTGTTTAGATGTGTACTATATTCTCGTATATATTTATTTATTTATTTATTTATTTATTCATTTATTGTGTTTCTGGACCGAAGAAATAAGTTTTTATAACTACATCTCCGATGGTCGAGACGGTTACGTGAGATTCCTCCACTTCCAAAACAATAGAAGTGTCCCTACTCACTAAAACTCCTGCCACTCTGGCTTCCTACCCAGATAAGAACCGAGCCTTATCTGGGTAGGAAACCCGAGTGGCAGGAGGCATATTCTTGTGTTATGTTGCGTAATCTCTGTTAAGCCAGATAAGACCATAGACACTGAAAAAACAAAGTATATGTACTATCGACGAATTAAAGATTGTCGCGAGATTTTCACGAGACAAGTTTCGCCTTCAAGGTTCCGGCTCGGCCACTCTTCATACTCAACACACCATGCAGGCGAGAGGCCAGTGCGGGTGGGGTGGAGAAGCCGTTGCACATCATTCCGAAACTCACATCTATAACTGAAATTTTTTAAAAATGTCGCGACAATCTTTAATTCGTCGATAGTACAGCCGAAGCAGCTTTTTAAAATAGCTTCGCAGAGCAAAAGTGCTAGCTCTACCGGAGCAAGTTGCGGTTGTCCTGAAACACTACTTCGGTAGAGCCAAAGCAAGAAAAGAGGCTGTTACTCTAAAGAAGTAGTGCTTTGGTACACCTGCAACTTTCTCAGGTAGAACTTGAAATTTTGCTCTGCGAAGCTATTTTAAAAAGCGCAGCTTCGGCTGTACATAATATTTGTTTTTTCAGTGGACAGCAAACGCAGCCATAATATTTCATGTATTTAGAAGGGAATCCCATAATTTTGTAGTTACGATGCACGGTGGTACAGTCTATATGTATAATAGTATGCCGTTGCAAATAATGTCTTGTGTAGCGCGGGCTGTTTGAACTTGAAGTGATTTCTTGAGTTAATGAGTATAGTTTTTGAATGTTTTTAATGTGCGTATCGTTATTTCTGCCGAATTTAACTTAACCCTTTCATACCTGGTGTACATTTTAATGAGCATCTGAATAACATAGGATCTTATGGAGCAAATAAAAACATAATATGCGTATCGTTTTGTATGAGGAAAGTGTGCCCAGATCAGCTATGACGGCCAAAAGACCGTTCCTGAACAAAAAGTATTTTCAGGTTTGAAAGGGTTAGTAAGAATCACGGATTTATATTGTTGTTGCAAAGGTATGCAACAGACCCATTTTTAGGAGAAATTTACATTCTGATTTTTAACCACTTTCTGACAAAGTCAGATCACTGTGCGGCGCAGAGATTGAAGAAATAAACGCACCGAGGCGTGCCCCACTGCCCGCAAGTCCCTCACTCGGTACACACAAAAAAGGATTCTTTACTTTATGCACCGAGACCGACGCGACGCCTGCGGGGGAAATTGAAAACTAAACAGATTATATTTTTCCGCTCGGCGACAAGAATTGCAAAAAAAAAGAAGAAAAGTTACGGGAATTTAAACTTGGTTATTGAATATAAAAAACCGGGGATCTTGACTTGACTCTTGATACTTGATGGCAAGGATCACTGGAGAAGCGAAGCATCCGGAACGCAAAATCTGTCCGTCTTTCTCTCTCTCTCTCTCTTTGCGTAAAATTAAACAAGTTGGAAAAAGACAGAGATAAGAGCGAGAGTCACGTGATGACCTCTTTCTTTTTCTTTTTCTAACTCGTGTGTTTAAATGTATACGGAGAGAGAGGGATGGAAAATGTTTGGGTCCGCTTCGACGCATTCGTGACAATGCGGACTTCAAGGTGAAGTAAAAAGATCATTGATGGTTTTAACAGGAAATGTTATAGATATTTATTGGGTGATCTATCTACCGATAGGGCCCCGTTTCCGGTGGTGGTTCCTAGGGTGATCCAAGATCAAGCATTTCAGACAGGGCTGCCGTTTTGCGTATAATTGATGACATTTTTCAAAGCACCGATGATTTCACCGATTGAAGAAAGATTACAAAGTTTAGATCAATGTCTTATTGTAATGAACGATAGTACTCGCATCTGCAGTAATCTTTTCTCAATCGGTGGAGTGGTCGATGACTCTAAAAAACTTGCGGATCTTCGGAATTAGTCCAAAGTTCTTTCTCATGATGCATATTATGATTAAAATAAATAAAATTGAATTTGAGTCATTGTAGAAGAACGCTTTCAAACCAAACATCACATGTCCTCAAGTTTAGTTTTGATTTGGAGGAATGAAAATTGAAAGGTCACCCAAAATTATCGGCCAGGGTCTGCAAATGCTTCTGAAACAAGCTCTCACGCTCAAAATCCTTTTGATTTCTCAAAACAAGAATTTGTTAATGAATTCTAGAAAGCATGCACTTCTTCAAAATAGTTAAATATCCATCTCTACGGCGCGGCTGTCGTTAAAATATTCTTTTCCCGTGCAGCATCGTCCGATTGTCCAGCACAGGCGGATCCAGCAATCTGGCAACTGTGAAGTCTTCCCATTTGGTGTATTAAAACAATCGATTATCAAAAAGGGCATGGCCCCGGGGCCCCCTCAAGAATCGATTGTTTCTCATATGTTCAAATGGGATGAATACAGAGTTGCCGAATTGCTGGATCCGCATATGTTGTCCAGATAAATAGAAGATCGTACACATTGTGCGGATCGTCGCAGGAAACAGGACGGAAGGACTCCGTGTTTTTACGGTGGCCTTACAGCCCCCCCCCCCCCCCTAAAAGCCCCAGAGACCAAACTCCCGAGAGTCATAAACGTATGCGGCGCGATCCATTTGTGAGGGAGATGCTATATACGTATATAAAGAACGTATGGACTAATGTGTGAAGCAGCTAATTGAGGCGGTCTATCGAATAAAAGTCCATGAAACGTCAGCAGTGCTCGTAACTGAAAAAGCTTCGTTAGAATAGAATCTAGAGTCCTGGTAACGAGCAGACCTCGTGTTTTAAGGCGTTTATTCCAGATACTCGATACCACCTCGCTCGATTCACTATTAGTATTCCTGCCTTCCTTCCTGCCCGGTGTGTGCCTGGCCGGCCCGGACACAATCCGCGGCCTATAGCCGACCGCGGGCCGGGGGCCGGGGGCCAGGGGCCGGGACTAGACGGTGCGGAGGGAGGGGCGGGGGTGCGGTCTCCAGCTCACTCCTCCGTAAAAGTGGGTCGAAGGAATCTCCTTCCGCATGCGATGCCGAGGATGGCCCACTTTTCGATTTTATGACTTGCATGCTTTTGAGAAGTATTTCATTTTGGTCCTTCGTTTTTTGCTCCCTCATAATCCTTAATCCTTATCCACCCATTATATAGACTCAGTGATTATATTTTTCTCAGAGCTTTATATACTGACTAAATGATGAATTTATATATTTTAAAAATAACCGGTATAATGAATAGATCAAAAACATTTTTGGATACTTTTATAACTGTATGAGCTATGAAATATTAAAAAATAATTATTCTTGAAGGGAAATTTTGAGATTTGAATTGTTTTTCTTTTTTTTCTCAGGTCTTATATAATAATGATGTGAAAAATCCAAAACGAACGGTTAGAAGTGCAATGATCTTCAAATTTATTGTTTTTATTTTTTTGTTTATTTTTTATTTTTTAAATTAAAATCGGCCCAATAGCCGATACAGACTTGTTTTTAATCAAGTAATAGGACTCGAGGTAAGTAATATAAGATCTACCTATGTGAAATTTCAAATGTGATACCTTTCGAGGTATGTAATTAATGCATAGTTCGTACAAAAATGTTAATTTTTCAAATTATTGTTTTAATTTCGAGACAGCAACACTCAGCAGAACTAAAAATGCAAGAAAATTAAGTCATAGTCTCTTTTTCATTTCTTCCCTCCCCTTCCCCACTCTGTCATCACACCTTCATCACTTTCCATGGCAACCTCGCAATCTAAAGACAAGCGAGCAATCATCCTTTAATCTTTTCCGTCGACGAAATTATAGTTCTTTCTAATTGAAAACGAGGAAGGTCAAAGGGGAAAGAAATGATGGTACGAGTGTCAGCAAGCAATTGTTTTTGATTCGACTTCGGGCGAGATTGGAAAATGCAAGCGAGTTTTCTCTCTTCTCTCTCTCTCTCTCTCTCTCTCTCTCTCTCTCTCCCTCACTCTCTCCCCCTCTCTCTCTCTCTCATCCCTTTTCTTCCAGTCTCCACTTTGCGGAGGGGGAAGGGTGAAGACCCCACTCACAATCAGTCACAAACACTGGCTCTTTCCGTTCCCTCAAAAAACGTCTCGCAATCTATAAAGAAAGACAAGCGGACAATAATCTTTTAATCTTTTTCCGACGACGGTGAATCATTGTTCTTTCTAATTGAAAGCGAGCAAGGTCAAAGTGGAAAAGAAAATGACGCGGTATGAGTGACGGCGGGCAATTTGTTTTTGATTCCAGTTTAATCATTCAAACTGATTGTTTTCGATTGGAGCGCCGGCCGCAGCCCCACGCTGCATGAGCGGGCGCACTGAGGTCTGAGAGATCATTGAAAGGTGGCAAAACAAATTAGAAAGTCAATTTCTCGTCAATTTATTATTTTTAGGCTTTCAAGACCAATTTTAATCAAAGAAAACACATTTAATTAGTGATTTAGTCCTAGAAATGGTACAGGAAAGTTTAAAATAAAGCTTGGATAAGGTCGAAAACAAAGCTTTACGATTACTTTTTTCACTGATTTTTGTCCAAATTTTTTCGATCTTAGCCCACGGTGCGCCGTGGCACTCGGCTGTTTGCATCCACCAAGACCTTGAACTAGCAAATGCAATCGATGCCGATGAATGCGATGCATAGCCACATGGTTGCCTAACTCCGAGAAGGTAAAAAAAAAATTGTCTACTTTTAAACGAAACTGAATGAACCATTTGATTTTAGCTCAAAAACGACCAATGATAATATTTCTTCCATCAGAACCTATGTAAAAGTATTGATTATTAGAAAACTCGCTGAAAATCGATTCTTTATCGCAGTATTCATACGAAAGAGATCGTCGATACATGATTTATCGACATTTTACAAGCCGTTACTCAGATGGACAGTGGGCAAAAAGTATCGATTATTAGGAAACTCGCTGAAAATCGATTCTTTATCGCAATATTCATACAGAAGAGATCGTCGATACATGATTTATCGATATTTACAAGCCGTCACTGAGATGGACAGTAGGCACATTTTATTTCGTAATCTGGCAACTTCGATGATCATGAATAGATGCAGCGATGAGGTCCGTAAGCGAACAGCATGGACAGCCTCATCAAAACCTTGGCAGCGGTCGCGTTGAGAGGAGAGAGAGGGGGAGGTCTATTAGGTGTACCAGTCTCCCATAGTATAAATAACGGGTGGCTTGAAGGGTGGGGAGGGGGGGGGGGGTCATGCTCACGCATGCGTTATGTCTATGCAATGACGCAGCTAGAAATTTTATGAAAGATTAATTTAGAGAAAATTTTTGCATCGCACTTTACTGATCAATATTTGAAGGACTGGGTCAAAGAAAGTTCGGTCGAATGAACTTTTTGGAAAGTCACGCTCTGACGTAAAAACGTTGCGTTGTAATGAATTTTACGTTCGTTTTCTTGAAGAGCAATCTGGCAAGCACAATTTTTCGTTGAGAATCAGAGCTGTCGATTTGCGTGGATTTAAGGGCATTTTGAAACTCACCGATGATTCCACTGGTTGAGAAAAGATTACAGATTTTTCGGAAATTCCGAGGTTCTATGGTAAAATCGTCTCCATATCGATTCATTTTCATGGATTTACATAGAAGAGGTATCGATACATCTCAACTCTTGAGTTGCCACTGGATCAGTATCGATGAGTCCTCTCCTATATTTTTATATGACGCTTACTCTGACTCAGTGATAGCCCATGAATACCAATGTCAACAGTCGAATCGTCGATACTTTTGCGTAATTTCAAATAGGAGGGAAATCATAATCGATTCAATCGTTCATGCGCACCACCACTGCACCGTCTGAAAAAGGGTCATGAAAAATGAGACCATTTAATGCTATTCTGGACACTCATACTCATCTAATCACTAACACGTATAATGAGTCAGTAAAGTGACTGATTCACCGGTAACACCATTAAATAATTGATGTCATGTCAATGAAAACAGGCAAAAAAGAGCAAAAGTTTCAAAATTCCAAGATCAAATCAAATTTAAAAATTCGGGAAAACCGGCATTCAATCGTTATTGATTTGATAAGTAGTAATTTTCAAAGTGTCACAATCTCGATCGACGGCAAAAAGTGATAAATTTCCCGCACGGTAAATTTTTCACGCCTTGACGTTGAAACGAAATGACAGATGTTGATGAGTGTGAATATCGACGCCATGTTGCAAAATCACTTTCTCCGAAAGATATAGTTTTTTGTTCGAGACGATTCCTCGAAACTGACTTAATTATATTCTGATGGAAGCTGATCATATATGAGCTTTGCAGCATCGATGAAAGTGAGCATATTTGCACATGGTTCCGCATTTTGAAGATTTTACACAAGACATGCAAGGAATTAATAAATTTTTTCCATTTTCAAAAGTGACGTTCGCCTATTTTTTTTTTTAAATTTGTTTAATTAACTACAGCAAGAGACATAACTTTGTTATGACACCAGTGATGTCGATGTTAAACTATATTTTGCGTTGTTGTCGACCGATCAAACTCAATTTTGATTTCACGATAAAAATTGAGCGTACGCGATAATTCGACTTTGCCGCTTTTCCTTTTATACCGCGCTTGTTGTAATATTCTCCAAACAACGTCCCGGAATTTTCGTCCTTTTTTTTTTCAAAATTATGAAATTATTTTTTATTTTCAAAAAAGGCAGGGAAGTTAGGATATTTTATCATTTATTTGATAAGCGGAATTTTTTACTTTGGTGGTGATAAACGGCAAAAAAAATATACGGCGATGAGTGTAATGACACTTTATCGGAAAGATGTCGTACAAAGTAAGCTGATGCCGTTTTTGGGCATCAGATATCGACACTGGCGGATCCAGTGGATCGTCTTTCTCTCTCTATGGTCATTTGAAAGCATGAGTTGGAAAAGGATAGAAGATGGGGCGAAAATCACGTGACTGCCCCTAATCTTTCCTTTTCTAACACAAGCGATCGAATGGCCTTGTAGAGTGAGAAGGAAACATTTCTGGATCTGCTAGTGGATATCGAGCTTCAATGATCGGTGCGCACTTCTCAATTATGGTATCAAACGACTTATGATGACATCAAAATAATCCCAAAATTAGTTTAAACCGTTTTGAAGATCATACACATTCTTCATGACTTCATGATTATCATATTTATATTAAGGTCGATTTCTATAGCTTTAAAGATCGCAAAATTTTCTTCATTGATCCATAGCTAATCACAGGCATCATTGACAGCAAAGCAAAGCACAGCTAAGATTTGAAGTTGTCATTTAGAACCCATAAAATGGATTGCAAATTATCGCAAAATAGTCGTCAAATTTTTGCAATTTTATCATCTGACCATAAATTTGCAAATATACGGCGTAAAAGTTGTAACGAAATGGCAAAAAAATTGAAACTTTTCGGAGCTGGTTTTTTTGTCTGCCCTACTTTTTGCGTATGTGTCCATGTGTCAAAAGTTGCAACTTTACTTGCAACTTAAGGGTGGAGAACTTTTCCATGTATTGTTAAAAATTGCCAATATATTACAACTTTGTTGCCATAAATTGCAAACAGTTTAGATTGAAAAATGCAACATGGTAAGGAGCATTAAATGACCGCATCATTAATTGTTTAACAAACGCAAAGCAAACTTGAGGAAAATTTAGTGTGTTTTTGAGTAGATAGTATGTGGTAGGTATGTACTAGCAGAGACAAAGATTCCTGGCCAGGGTATGCAATACGCAATGCATATAGTATACCACTCAACACATGTATTACGTGCGTTGCGTATTGCATACTCTGGCTTGGTATCTTTGTATCCGCTAGTAGGTAGCACATAAAATTACATAAAAACGCAAACATGCCTTGACAACAACGCAACAAAGTTGCATTAAGGAGCGTACTTACAAGCGCAAAACCAATTGATTCAATAAAAAAGCGAGGATGGATCGATGAATCGCAACAGTTACAAAAACGCAAACAACCGTTCGACAGATGCGATAATACAAAACAAACCGACCGCTTAAAAAAAAATAGGGGGGGGGGGGATCGCGCGGAAAACGAATCGAATTAAAGCGAGTCACGATTGCAAGCAATAAGTATACTCTAAAAAGATAAATGCTCTCGGCTGAAAGAAATTTCAAGCTCTCTTGCGTAAGCGATGATAATTAATTTAGGGGGCTGCTCGTGAATCCGCGGTGCAGCATCGCGAGAGGAGTCGAAGGAAGAAGAATTATACACGATACAGTCATAATGCAGTGATACACTTTAAAATAAGGAACGACTTTCACGCGGGAAACAAGGATAAACCCAGTGGCGTAGCGTGCAATGGGGCAGTTGCAAGGGTCTGAAATTTTGTGTTTTTTATAAAGAAAATGGTAGTTTTCGATGAGCTGAAAACAATGGTGCCTTTGATTTTTTCCTAAGTGTCCCGGTATTGGAGATACACACGTGTAAAGTTGTAAAAAATCGTGTGTGTAGTGACGTCACTACGCGGAATGCCCATTTAAAAATGTATTTGGCAAATCTCGTCTCCGGAACAATGGGACTTAATTAGAAGCCAAAGGCATCTTCGTACTCAGCTCATCTAGTACTTTCATTTTCTTGATAAAAAATACAACATTTTAGACCCTTGCAACTGCCCCATTCGGCAACGTTGTATTGGGTCCATTTACATGCATTAAAAAGATCGAAGTATTGCGTGTTCGGTGAACACCTTTGCATTCGACCTTTTACTCGGGTTTAAATAGACACATAGGGAGTACAGGGAGCAAAAGTACAAAGAAGCACAACGATGTGTGAACTGAGTTAAGGGATGGTACTTTTACCAGAGTTTCTAGTGTTGGTGTCATAGCTGTTAGTAATTTTGAGAAAATTCTGGTTCTGTGATCGTAACACCAGAATATCATAGTAAAATGGGGCTCTTGCAAACTTTTGCTGTAGGCAAATGAATAGTCCAATCTGATGTAAAAACCAGCGAAAATCACGAAAAATCACACTAAGAAAGTCTAAAATTCAGTAATAAACTCACATAAATGCTAAAACGTCAAGTTCGTAATGGTGGTTCAACGCAAGTATCATGGGAGATTCCTGTCTAATTTTCACTTTCTCTAAGGAAACACAGAGATATGTCACAATTTAGATAGGAATCTCCCATGATACCTGCGTCTTTTCGCCACTATAAGCCCGATTCTGAGAATGAATTTCGTGATTTTTTAGTGTACTCATCGTCATTGTTACAGGTTTTTATGCAAGAATGAACTCTCCAACACGGAAAAAAAAGATTAGTGAAAATAACCATACGGATACCTGATTTTGGCACCTGCTACATGTTATGGTAAACTTGACCAGAAGTATGGTACATTTACCGATACTTTGAGTAAATTTGACATGCAATCAGGTGACATCACCTAGTACCTAGTCAAAATATAGTATACTTTTGGTTAATATTACCATAACATCTAGCAGGCGCCAAAATCAGGTATCCGTATGGTTATTTTCACCGTAGTTTTTTCCGTGAATCCTCTGTAGCAAAAGTTTGCAAGAGTTCCATTACTAGACTCTACGTGGTTCACAAATCGTTGTGATTCTGGTATATAATATTACTAAAATTTAAAAATTATTTTTTTTCAGCGTAGCAGAGACATAAATAAGTGGCCGTGATATGCAATGCGCAACACAACTAACAATATGCTGTGTGGTATCTTGTGAGTTGTCGTAATTATATCATTAAATCAATAAGTTACATAATTTTTTTTTTTTTTTTTTAAAGATTGATTTAAAAAAAAGGACAACTAAAAATAGCCCTCTGATACCATTAGGGAGAAAAAATACGCGGAGCCAATTCACTATGCCTACAGACAGAGCCTCAGGACTAAATTAAAAAAAAAAAAAAAAAAAAAAAAAAACATTTCACAAGGATGACATTTTGACAAATTGTACATTTTTACTCGTTTTCAAATTTGCTGAGAGGAAACAAAACAAAAACACCGTGTTAGTCTCAAAAGAACAACAGAGATGGAGCAAAAGTTACTTAATAAAAAGTTTAGGCATCGAGTATGTCATGTCAGACAAGCGCGTGTTTTTTTCTCTCCTATTTCAGAGTCTAAAAAACATCAACCGCATCCATGTGACAGCGTGAGTACATAACCTTGAGGCTAATGAGGAAGGCACCAGGAGAGCGGTCGCGGAGCAGTTGTGTAATCAGATAGTAGTATGAGACACACCGAAAACAAAAGAGATCAGGAGAATCAGACGAAGAAAAGGGAAAGCCGACCTCCCAAGGAGCATCAGCATATGAAGATTTTTGTATGCAGCATGCATATTAAAAAGTTTTACATCAATGCTTTAAATTTCGTGCAATGCAAACAGCGCAAAAAACTGTTACATCACGGGTTTATTCGGTAGTTTTTATTTCCTTGATTTTTGGACAACGTTTTGGACGAAAAGCACATTTTGACGCATACGTTTCCTAATGGGTATGTTACTTTTTGCTACAGCGATAGAGCGTAAAATATTGTGTAAAATCACGTGAAAAGTCCTTCGGTGGTTTTAGAAAATCATAAAATGCAGTATTAAAACCCTACACTGCATAGTGTATCACTAGTGATACATGATGTAAAAAGCTCTATATCAGACATTGTAATGTATATTTTGACTTATTCCAAATTGTATCACCAGTGTCACATTATAAGAAAACATAAAAAGGGGCGCAAACATTTTTCAAAAGACCACCAGCACTCATTATAATGCATTTAATAAAAGAAATCATGGTTGGGGGAAAATTTGTCCCCGTATCCAATTCAACCCCAATTTCATTATTTTTACTAAACTTCTGGCATTTGCTCTTTGAAAAATCCAATTAAAGGAAAAAATTCTTATTTTTTTGAAAATTTTGAAAAAAAAATTGTTTTTTTTCTCGCCATTTCTTATGGTGTTATAGCACTTGTAAAAAACAAGACAAAAATGGAAAAATGAGAATTTTTACCGAAAAACTGTCTAATTATTTTTTTTTGCTATTTTTCCCATATATGTGACCACTTAATGAATCGAAAAATCCAGTTTTGGTTGAAAAAAAAAATCCCATGCAGTGAAGGGTTAAACTCACAAAAGGCGTTTTACTGAAACCCAAGATGGCGGTAAAATATCGAGCAACCCATGTGCACGCACCGTGAACATCCATGATGGCCAACGTTAACAACCTCACAGCATCGGAGGTTATGAGTTTGTTTGCGTTGTGATTGGTTGTGATCGATGTTATGAGACACCGGGGCATGGTGGTTTTCTTTCTGCTGCCACCATAATGGACTTTTCACGCGATTTTACACGAGGTGGATCCCTCTATGGCGCCGTTGCAAAAGTTTGCAACAAACCCATTCTTCCGATACCGAAAAATAAACACAAATTAAATAGGTGATGCGTAACTCTGAGGTCCATCCCTACTTTGAAACTCTATATGGCCTACGCTGCAATATTACAGCAAAGATCGCTAACTTTCGGAATCTAGGCAGATTTGAGCTATCCATTCGCACGTATCATTTCATCCTATTCCATTTCCGCTGTAGTAGTGCAGTTATTTTTCCTCTCTCCTCACTTTGAAAATTGGAAATGTATACAAAGTGCCAATCACAAATATGAGTATTTGATCGGGTAGAAATTTTAACATACCTGGCGATCGTGAAACTACAAAAACGCCCGCACCTTTACAGTGGGTAGGAGTAATGAGTATAGAAGAGAAGACCAGTCGGAAAGGGGGACGGGGGGACCGGGGGCGGGGGTACCGGGGGACGGGGGGATGGGGCGGGGACACTTCCTCTTCTCTCAGAGCAAAACGGAAACATATCCTCCTGACATCCAAGCAACGAGAAACGAGCATTAAACAGAATCTACCATTCGATTCCAAAATTCGATCTACTGTCAGTTTAGCAGGTATATCACGCTGTGGCGCAACTCTAGTATTTCATAAGGAAACAATAGGTTTTCTTCATCTAAACCCGTGGGAAATAATCAATTCTTTGGTAAAACACCACAGAATCAATTATTTTACAATTTAGGTTTAAATGAACAACAATCATTTTTACCAAATTGTACGAAGAGCCTCGAGCACTGACCAGTTTGGAGTTGTGAAAATAACGCTTGTGACAGCGCGCACATCCAATGCTCGGTTATTATTTACAACGATTATTTTCTCTCTTTTTAAAGTTTATATCTTGTCATGAGATTAAAATAAGCTCTCAAGGTAAAAAGTATCAGTTAGAATAATTACGGGCAAATGTATTAATATGAAGAGAGAGAGAGAGAGAGAGAGAGGAGAGAGTGTGTGTGAGAGAGAGAGAGAGAGAGAGAGAGAGAGAGAGAGAGAGAGAGAGAGAGAGGGAGAGTGGAGGAGGGAGGGGGAGAGAGAGAGAGAGAAAGAGAGAGAGAGAGAGAGAGAGAGAGAGAGAGAGGAGAGAGAAAGAGAGAAGAGAGAGAGAAAAAGGGGGGAAGAAAGATAGCGATTCGTTCCTTTTTTGACAAACTGCGACGCTAATACGATGAGAATTGCTTGTCGCTTATCATGGTAGCGCAATCTTTGCATTACAAAGCAAAATTATGCCATTAATTATTACGCCTAATTAAAGGTGGTCTGTCTTACAAAATATTTGTTTAAAGTAAGAGAGAATCATGAAACGGCGTATTAACGAATATCATCTACGCACCGAAGGTTGATCTGCAAAACCAATCGTATCAAGGAAATAACCGGAGGTCAAATGCGGATGGTCCATAAATTTTAGGTCAATGTACGAATTTTTCAAAAGTTAATCTAACCTTGCGAATCATGAAATTAATAAGTTTAACTTAAACCGAAAATTAACCCTTGAGGTATTCATTTACTTTAATCTGCTACACAGTACACATATAGTTTGAATGGAAAAACATCACAATTTGTCGATTTGGATTTTTGCATGTAAACAGATAGCATATTGATATAGTATTGTCTCTATTATCGTCAAGTTTCAATATTACATCAAATCCTTGTTGGCTGAACATTTGCGACAAAGCCTTATGCTATATGACACGGTTTGAAAATACTGTTATTGTTTTAACTGACGATTTTGAAAATACTATTATTGTTTTAACCGACTCTTTCACCGAGAAGAAATATCCCCCCCCCAGATCTGACGACACTGAAAAACATAACTTCAGGGAGTAATAACACTTGAGCGTTACACAGTTACGCGAGTTATAATGAGTGTTGCTGCCGACTGACGAGTTTGATAATTTGGCAGGCGCGGTGAGATTCACGCTTAAGAACACGGAACTCTTCGCACAGAGTTGCCAACCCAACCGTGGCAGTAAAGTTGAAGTAATCGAAAAGAGTGATAAAATATGGTCCCCTTGGGTGAATTTTAATATCGTTTCAGCCGTTTTGAAGATACGTATGGGACAAAACTTGTTGATCCTTTTACCGTAGAATTACCCTTTAGGTGAACGCACCTGTAGGTAACATACACCAGTCCAGTAACTGCAGACACTTTTCTTTTTCATTCAGAAGTAATTTAAGTATAATCGGAGCTCATTTAGCTTATGATGTTATTTGTAAAGCGCTTTAGGTACGATAAAGAGTGCTTTAAATGCAACATTTTTTGAACATGATTCTCTCAAAGCAGAGAGACTGAAGGTTAAAAACAGCCACCCCATGTACAAAATTATTTCCACCTGATTCTAAACCGGTAACCTCTTAAAGGACACTCAACCATTTCTAAGCTTTCAGATCTAGGAAACCTATGTAATGTCTAAAAACAGTTTTTTAAGCCAGAAAATTAAGAAAATGGAGCTGTTGCAAACTTTTGCTACAGGCTTATTAATAGTTGATAACGGGGTGAACCCCTGTGAAAATAACGATGAGCGCACTAAAAAATCACGAAATCCACTTCCAAACTCATACAATGTTTTCAAAAGCGAGACCGTAATGGCGGCCGTTGCCGCCCAAATCTTTTGGGAATTGTATGCTTCTCCTTTTTCTTGTGTGATTTTGTGAGAACACCTCGTGTAGATAGAGCTGATTGAAGATAGGGAAACCCAATGTAATCGGCGACAACGGGCGCTATTACGGTCTCGCATTGGAAAGCATTTTAAGAGTTTGGGAGTGGATTTCGTGATCTTTTAGTACGCTAATTGTTATTTTTACAGGGTTTTACCCCATATTCAACTATATTAATAGGCCTGTAGCAAGAGTTTGCAACAGCTTTATTCGAACAATCTGCAGGGGGTGTCTTTCACTAACACGAAAACGTCTGTTACTGATACATGGCTTTTTTGGGGGATCTATCCCTCGAACAGCTATTTTTATTTTCGTTTTAGGTTTTTCTCGGCTTGCGTTACAATATTGAAAGTCATTCAAATGAAAGCTAATAAAGGTCTAAACTTTCAATTATAAGCCAACAATATTTGAAATTTGTAGATTTTATCGATTGTTTTAGACCAATATCCGTTGAAAGTTCTCTTACGGGTGTCTGTTGCCGGTGCGTCCACCTTAACCATTCATCGATAAATCAATTGGTGAGTTAATCAGGGCAACAACGCTTCGGACCGTTCAGTCATGCAACATCGCATCATTAAGGCCGTTAGTCGATACATGAACGCATCGGCCATCAACGGTAATGGCGTTCGATGGATGATGTGTTTTGCGGTTACGTTTCTGCGTTTCGGCTGAGAGCCAAGTGGGGGAAGAAGAAAAAAATCCTTACGCCATCATGCACGATCATTTCGATTCCGATCGATTCCGATTCGAACGAGGGAAATCAATAATCCCTGGTACTCTCACGCACAATTCTCGATCGTTTCACTTATCGCCGTGGAACGAAGTCGTGACCGAAATACATCGTTTTAAAAGCATGGTGACGATCGACAGTAAGTACTTTAACACTTACGCACATGAAAGTTCTGAAAGGACACCGGAAAACTGACGACAGTTCTCCAGTACAGAGCTGCCGATTTGCGTAGATTTATAATGACATTTTGAAATTCACCGAAGATTCCACCGCGGTTGAGTACACGGCAAAAAAACTGCGGCGAAAATAACCATACGGATACCTGATTTTGGCACCAGCTAGATGTTTCGGTAATGTTAACCAGAAGTATACTATGTTTTGACTAGGTACTAGGTGATGTTACCGGATTGCATGTCGAATTTACTCAAAGTATCGGTAAATGTACCATACTTCTGGTCAAGTTTACCATAACATTTAGCAGGTGCCAAAATCAGGTATCCTCATGGTTATTTTCACTAATCTTTTTTTTCCGTGTAAAGATTACCGTTTTCAGTCCAGTGTATGACTGTAATTAACGGAAATACTCGTATCTGTAATCTCTTCTCGACCGGTGGGGTCGTCGATTACTTTAAAATAATTTGGGGATATTTAAATTATTTAACGACGTTTCCACCGATTGATAAGAAATTACCGAGGAAAGGTGGCAGTCATACAGTGTAAATCTTTTTCAGCCTTTCTACGTTTTTGAATGATGTTATGCCGAAAAAATACGTGGTTCCTGCTGGAAAATATTAATTTCCAAGATGTGGGCCCCCCCGGGCGGCCCCACCTACTTCATCCTCCCTCCTTCAAACACGAATTCTCGCTAGTCGTTATCAGTACCGCTGAAACAAACGAGCCTCAAGGAACCTGCCAAAGTAAAAACACGAAAATACTCAGCACATGTTCGCGATAATTGTTTATAAACTACTCTCTAAAAATTATTATAGAGGCGTGTGGTTCTATGAAGCAATGCAGGCACTGCCTGCCCCAAGAATTTCTGAATTTGCCACAATTACCTAATAAACCTACTAATTTTCAATAATTTGTCTGCCTTCAACTGAATTCTACGTTTAGGAAGTGCTGAACACCAAGATATGACTAAAATGAGTCTTTGAATACTCATCGCGTAGTACGCCGCATATTGCCTGCCTTACACTTTCCAATGCAATGCACAGTTGCACACCACTTAACTTTTGAGACTTACACTTTTCCAGTGAGTACCTAGGTTCCGATGATGTTCCACTTCAGTCATAATGTAATTGTGATTACTTCGCTGATTTTAATTATTGATGACTGTAAAGGTAATAATCTTGAGATTGTTTTTTGTTTTGTTTTTTTTTTTTTTTTTTTCAATTTATTGATAATTATCCATTTTGTATTTCAGCCAAACATAACATACTGAGATGTTTTTAGAAAAGCGCAAATGAACGATTTTGCCGGTGATTCTCGGAAGGCTAAATATTTATTAGAAGTCAGTGCTGTCCTATCCTCATTGAACCGTCTAATTTGTTCTTGGACGAGTCGATGAAAAGTTGTGTAATATTTCTGTGTTTATGCATTGTTTAGTAAAGTACCTACACGTAATCTATCTGGAACTAGACTATGGTCGGAGGCAGTGACGGCGCGTGCAATCTGGCAACAACGTATTCTCTCCATTTCATTCTATGTAAAACAATCGATCTTCAGGAAGTACAATTGCACCCCCAAGATGTCGATACTTTTGCATGGGTTTAAATGGTTTAGCATGGTTGGAGAATTGCACCAGCCGCAACTGGTCGGAGGATAAAGCTAATGTCTGCTCCATATAGCAGTAAAACTATATTATTTTAGGTATCTACTCAGGTTGTTGTTCTATCAATGTATCTTTTGCAAAACTTTTGAGTGAAAAACTAACTGTATAGTGTGAAACACAGCATTAATATGATAACTGTACAGTAAAGATCAATAAAACCATGTGGTATCCTCTCGAAATAGCGTATCTAATAAACATTTCTGGGGAAGGGAGGGGCAGAAAAAGTCCAATTTTTGCCCATTTGTACATTTTCGTCGACTAAATCGAACTTTGACATTCAATTATCTCAAGCAAAAAAATGTAATCGACCTACGGTTTGCGCCAAAATGCTTAAACAATGTCCGTTGGAACGATTTACACAAGATAATTTAAGGGCTGCAATTTATTTGAAACAAAACTCGGGGGCTCGTAAAAAAAACCCCGAATTACTCAAATTATACATGGGTTTAATGAGTATAGAGGTTGTTCCCGAAAAATCCCATATAATCCATAGTTATTTGTTAACTTATTTTCATGAATATTTTCACAAAATCCATTTTAGTGGAAGACAGAATTTCAGATTTTTTTAAGCGTGCCGTATATATACGGTACGCTTTTTGTTTTCATTTTCATATCTAATATATAAGTCCAATGCCTTGCTTATGGCAAAACCTTGGCGGGAAAGGTTTGAAAAATTAAAAACGTTTTTTTAAAACTGGTTTATTAATCTTTAATTTATTGCTGCAATCCAGGAGGTCTCGGCGTCTATTTTCTTAAAATTGTAAAAGTTTTAATATTCCTGTTAATTTCAATAAGTTATTAAGCGTCAAAGTCGAATTCCTTCAAACGAGAATTCCATACAGGTCCAGCAACCTAAGTCATTTGTGCCAACCTATGAGTCGAAATTCCAAGGCAGGAGGGGGGTGGAAACATCCTTCACAGAAACCCTCTTTGCCGCTGGGTTTTTGGGCTCCATCGGTAACGAGATTTCTTCAGGGTTCATTAAGCGGAGAGATTTGTGAATGTGTGGGAGAGAGAGGGTGTTAGAGAGCTTTGTGTCTCGGATCTCGGAGGGTCTGATGACTCATAAAAGTGTCAACATCTGTTTGACGACGGTATCGAAAAGAAGTGACGGCGAGGTATAGATGAAGAGCGGGGAGGGGGGGGGGGTATAAAAAGAGAGGGGCTCATTCATATCCTTAGAAACCTTTTAGTGATGACGTCACCAAAAAATAGGCCAAAAAATGTCTATCTCGCTCACTCTCTTTGATTTACCTATAAGAAATCGGATCCAAATTTTCGAACGCAAATTCATGCTAGTTAAAGAACAGTTTTCTCAAATTTTATTGCACAGTTAGATTCCACGTACCTTAAAGTATTTTTCTCTCTAACATAATTCCTAAAAGATCACAAGCAAATTTACAATCACAGTTATACCGAAAGATGTTCTACGTTTTGTTCTCGTCTTACTCACGGTCTCTTATGGGAGTATCACAGCCATGACACTCAATCATTCTAACTTCTCTTCGTATCGAAGCTATTGTTCGAGGTATAACACATGTCGTGATGGTGCTGATGAGCCTATATCCTAGAATTTTGTGCTCATAAGAAACTGTGAGTGTGACAAGGACAAAACATAGGACTTTCTTCGATATAGCTGTGATTGTGCATTGATGCGCGATGTTTCAAAAAGTTTGTGGTAGCGAGCTCATTTTTTTCACTGAGAAAAAAAGGGGCTGTTAAAACTGTAAGAATAGAACCATAGATGTTTTCGTCTTATTTCAATCATAAGACCTATCGTTGCTATAGTCAGCGCGCTTGAATCTACACAAATTTCCGATTGTCTCTATAAAATTTCGATTATTTTTATGGGAAATAAAGCGCGGGAATGTATACCAATCGGGAAAAATTTTTTGAACAAGCGGAAATTTTTATAAAGGGGCGTGGAACCCAAAAGTGTGATAAACACAACTGGTGCAAAGAACTTGTTGTTTACTAGCACTTGTATTTGAAAATTTGGATCGTGTTTCATATGGGAAAACCTACGAGAGCGAGTGAGACGGAGCCTTTTTTGGAACCAATTATTTTTATGACGTCACACTAAACAGGTCTTGGTCATTGGAAACATTTGAAATTCTGGGGTATCGGCAATTGAAAACCCCTAATGAGCGTCTATGCAATCAAGGGATTTTTGAGGAAATTTTGGGCGTTTTGTTGAAAAAAAGGTTTTTTAAAAACTAGAACAAAGGGAGGGGGGTTTAAAAATTTGCATTAATAGCTATAAAAAGTGAGAGGGGCTGTCGCGTGTCTTCCACCCCTGGGCAGCCTCCTCCCTGCGGCTATGGAATTGACTCTGGAATAACTTATTTACCTATCCTAAAAAATTTCTAGCGTGTACAGTATATTTTACTGGAAGCCTCTTCAAATTTTGAAAATTTAGGTCCATATGAAACTTTGCTTTTTTCCCAAAACGAAAAATGATATCGACCCACGGCAACAGAAAAAAAAAAAATATTACAATGCGTTATAGGCTTAGTTTTAACTGTAAACTTTCGATACTTTTCAACAAAATAAATGGGGGGAGGGGAATTTAAAAACCACAAACGTCTTAAACCTCCACACCTACTATAATCTATACCCCTAGAATGCTTGACGTGTAAAGGGCACCTGAAATGGTTAGTTCTTATATTAAAGGATTATTTTTTTATGAGTTCGCAAATGTTCCTTTTTGCATATTACATATCTACATCGTGACAATCGCAACAAGTGCTGACAGCACCTAAAACGGAAAAAAGAAGAAAAAAAAATGTTTTTATTTAGAATCACGGCTTTTCCGAATATGACACTTTTTGACTTCAAAAGAACGCAACCTCATATTTTTTGGTCCCTGAACAAGCCGTTTAAAAGGTGGAGGGATTTAGAAATATCTATTGTCTATACTTTATGTGGGTAAAAAAGATCGAGCCTTATCGAATAATTTTCTCTTTTCAGCTTTCAATGGGTTTGTTGCAAACTTTTGCTACAGCGCTATAGAGTTTTTATTTTTTAAATAAAATCGCCTGAAAATTACATTGGCGGCATCAAATAGTCATAAAATCCATTAATAAACCCACAAAACGCATTATAAAGAAAGTCAAAATGGCAGTCGTAAAGCCGAACAATCTCTGCACGCGCATACGACGAACATCAAAGATAGGCGATCCATTTTCCCCTTTTAATTGAAGGGGGGGGGGGAAAAAATATCTCTACAGTCAAACTGTGATTTTTAAAAAATTTTCATGGGCAAGATGTTGGTTTCTGTGAAAGGGGGGGGGGGGGGGGGGGGGGGGAGCAAAAATCAAGAATATAGGGTGTTTCAAAACTTAAGTGCCAAACTTATGGAGTGTATTTTTGGGGGCAACACATATATAAGGCTTTATTTTCCTACACGAATATGTGCTGCAAATGTTTCTCTTCTGAGCTAGAGCCCTCCAAAGTTTTGAAAACAAAAATCAAAAAACAAACACAAAAAACAACGCCTTTGACTCACCTCCTTCTAGATACATCTGATCTTTTATTTTTTTTCATCATTTCTTACCAAATCAGCTCAATTGGACAGCACTTGTCACAAACGAACCCAGTGACATTTTTGATAAATTGAGTTATTGATTGATAGACCTAGCAATACTGAATCTCGAAGCAACAAGTGCTTCTTCTAATAAAAACTATTTCCTCATTGAAGCCTCATTGAAGTCATTTTCCATATGATGAAATAAAATGAGAACTTAGTTCCTTTTTTTTAAACCTTAATCCGAGTCACGTAAGGAACCAACTCCGACTTAGTTCCTTTATAGAATTGGGAACGGACTTAAGTCCGGTTTAAACAAATTTTAAAATATCAACAGTGTAAACCAACTCTGCCGTTTGGTTTCTCTTAGAGATTCGTTTTTCGTGATTATGCCAAACAAAAAGAAGAAAGGAACCAAGTCACTTTAAACGCTAAAAATTAAGTAGGTACCTTTCCTGCATAGGAAATTCCACTTTTCCGGTGTTGAAATGCAAAAACATAACACGGTAGTTGAATGAAATCAAAACGTAAGTAATTCCGCGTTTTTTGTTTAAATGCTAGCTCTACAACTTTGGACTCAATTTTCTCGAGATCAGCTCCATGTCACATGGTTCCTCTTTGATGAATTATCATTGCTAGCAAAAGCATTAAAGCTGTTCAGACTTTAGTGGCACGCTTTTCCAACACCTGCGTGTTGGAATTTTCCCTGCTTGTTTTTTTTTTTTTTTTTTTTTTTTTTTTTTTTTTTCATTTTAAGAATTTCAAGACTGAAATGAGTAGGTGAAAATTCCTCTCGCTTTTGAATGAACATTTTGTCTATTTTTCTAGCCGTGCAGCATCAGCTTTCGGCTGGTCTAGCATTTTCGGCGGAGGCTGGAAACGAGGGGGAGGACATGCGGCAGTGCGTGGTTTGGTGTTGGACTAGATACGGATTCATAATTTCCGACCGGCCCAGGACAAATTACGTACCGATAACTTCTGGCACTTTAATTTGGTCGAATGTGCAGGACAGACGGATATGCCATTGTCAGATGACGAGTGCTTTCCGCGAGGTCCTCAGATTGAAAGACATCAGCGAAAGCAAAGCATTCTTTTTTTTCGGCTCACCCCGGCTATTCAAACTGCAGTATCTATCATGTTGGAACGGAGCCAAACTGAAGAGTTACGATCAGATGACGCCCGAAATTGCACTCAAACGAACAGGGAGTTTTATTGGTCCTCCTCAAAATGTTCAAGGTAAATTAATGCAGATAGATGGAAACTCCAGCTGATGGATGACGTTTTTCAGTTCTCAACAATCGCTGATTGGTGAGCCAGCTCTGGTGAACAAGTAAGCATCAAAAACGACATAATGTGTCCGCGACATTCACTATCCATCAGTGTTAATTTTACTAATTTTTCGTGTTTTAGAATAATTCTACGCCTACAATGTCACTTCATCATCGCTATAATATGTATTTTGAGACGCTTATTTCAAAAATCCTATCAGTTTTCATTAAACTGGCCTAGATTTTACGTAAATTCGAAATTACGTCTTCGTAGCAAAAATTTCGAAATTCCGGAAAAAATATGAGGTTTTACTAATAACTCACATTTTAGGCCACTTTTTTTTCTATCTCATAGCATTGCGCCAAACTCATCAGTGCAGTCTCTTACGATTGTGCAACACTTTTTGTAGGCTAATCATTTCATTCTACCAATCTACATATACCAATGTCAATCTACACCTTGCAGAAGGTTTAACTTGTTCCATAAAAATAAAGAATTAATTAGAATCAGAATATTAAAAAAGAAAATAAAAGGAAGAACAGAGTAAGGTTGAAAATAATGTTAATCATCTAAATTAACCATTTTTCATGAGCCGCTGGTTGGTGGCCAATACCCCACAAGCTAGAGTAATCTGCCGTTTTGCCCGTTTTGCATATAACTATAATGACATTTTTCAATTCACCGATGGTTCCACCGGTTGAGAAAATATTACACAGTTCTATTCAGTGTATGAATGAAATGAACGAAAATACTCACATCTGTAATCTTTTCTCTACCGGAGGAGTCGTCGAAGACTTTAAAAAAAACTTGCGGATATTTTAATAATTTAACAGCGATTGCACCGACTGAGAAAAGATTACAGATCAGAGTATTTTCGCGCAGTACAGTCATACCCTGAACTGAACAAAAGTTATATTTTCTCAACCGGTGAATCATCCGTGAATTGAAAACCACCATTGATTAAACGCAAAACGGCAGCTCTGTATATCGTGTGCTGGTCCCAAGTTGATAAGAACATCAAATTATTAAACCAGTTCATTCATTCACAAACAGGCAATATTCTCAAACCTCTACTGACACATGCCACTCATATATATATAAAGAAAGATTTCGTCGCGGTCGGTACATTAGAGAGGGTGAGTTATTAAGATGTTTAAAAATATATCTTCCACTTCCGTCACCCCAAGATTGCTGCAGGGATGCTGAGCTCACCCTTGTGACTAATGGCTTCCACCTCCCCCATTCGAACATATGTGTCGGGAAAAAAGAGGGATCACGCGACTCTCGCCCCTTCATGATCCGCTCTTCTTTGTCACACACGTCCAAATTGAAGGAGAAAGAGCGAGAAAGATACATTCATAGATCCGCCTCTGTCGTAAACTCTCCATGTATTGCAACAAAAGGGCTCTTGCAAACTTTGGCTATAGGGGATTGAAGAGTTGATTCATGCATAAAAACCTGTAAAAATGATGATGAGTACACTAACAAATCACGAAATTAACTCTCAGAATCGGGCTTAATGGTGGAGAGACGCAGGTATCATGGGAGATTCCTATCAAAATTGAGACATATCTCTGTGTTTCCGTAGAGAAAATGACATAATAGACAGGAATCTCTTATGATACCTGCGTCGAACCGTCATTACCATCTTGCCGTGATAGCAGTTATATGTGAGTTTATTACTGAATTTTAGACTTTCTTAGTGTGATTTTCGTGATTTTTTCTGGTCTTTACATAAGATTGGACTATTTATTTGCTTATAGCAAAAGTTTGCAAGATCCCCATTATGCCATTTTCCCAAGCACTTTCCAAGCAAGAAGTGTTTCGTCTTTCCCCGTGAAAAATTAACCAGTGGCGCCTGATGTAATTTGGCACCCATGTTTATTGCCTTTTAACCTTTAAAAAAGTATCGATTTCTCAGGTGTCCGATGAACCTCCTGAGAATCGATTATTTTATATAGGTTTGAATGGAGATGATCCATTGATAACAAATTGCACGAACCATCATTGACATTAGCCTCATTGAAATTCGAAAAAAAAATATATTAAAAATTTGGAAATTGACGTTACAGCATGAGCGAGATCTGTCGATTAAAGCGAAATATCATTTTGTTCGACTGTAAAAAAACCGAATTAAAGATGTCACATCATACAAAACGTTTCAAACTGGCAAAAGAAAACAGTGGAATATGATATTCGCTTGCGAATTTCAGCTGTGCTTTGCGATTTCGTCTGAACTCTCTTGGGAGAAAGTCACTATAAATGCAAATTACGGAAGTCTGACGGAAGCTCAGCTGAGCTGGCTCAGGACGACTTTTCAAATCAACAAACTCAAAAAAGTCTAGAGCTGCACGATGAAGTAGTGATTCAAAAAGCACTTTCAACTCTTCAGACAGTGGCGTCGCGTGCAGTTTGGCAACAATGTATTATATCCATTTAAACTCATGTTAAAGATCGAATTCAGGGGGTGCACAGTGCACAAGGAGAATTCGATATATTTAACGAGTTTAAATGGAGCTGTTGCATTGTTGCCAGATGGCACGCGACGCCAATGTCTTCAGACCACCCCGATTCATCTGTGGGAAATTACCACTTAAGCCGTAGGATTTGAAAAGTTTAATACTACGAAACAAATGAATCTTAAAAAAAAAAGAGACACGGAGAACACCCCCGAATTCGACCCTTTTAATTGGGTTTAAATAGACAAAATGCAACATTGCTAGATACACATCTCGTCACTTCTGGATCTCATGGTTGTGTGTACTATGTATTGTACTATCAAACGCAAAAATGTTGGCAGTCAAGAATTCGAGATAAGTGGCGAATCCCTGTTTAATCAAAGCAGCGCTTCGTGTGCACTCTTGATTGTCAACACTTTTGTGTTTCAAAGTGCAGTCGGCGAATTAAATAGTGTCAGTGGACTTCCTTAAATTTTGGCTCAGGTAACATAACCTCAAATACTTGAATTCATTGTGACCCGGTATTACACGTTGACTACCTGATCCAAAATTCAGGGAGTCAAGTGACCAGTGGCGGCTCGTGCAATATGGCAACAATGTCATCCCTTCATTTGATTGTATGTAAAACAATCGATTCGAAAGTGAAGCAGCGCTTCACCAGCAATCGATTGTTAAACATAGATTCAAATGGAGCGAAGACATTGTTGCGAGATGGCACGAGCCGCCACTGCAACAGTCATTCTTTAATTCGCCGATTGTACCTACATCGACCGATGCGATTCTCAAGACAGTGCTAGCTCCTTAAAATCTAGGACTCTTATTTAAAAATCCCTCGGAAATTAGTCTCAGTTAAAAATAATCAAAATCACGCCATATTTTAAAGTTACTTGCATCCGTGCTCATTTCATGAGTAGGAAAGGTGCTGTGATACGACATGAATAGTTATTGCAACTCGCTATAATTATTACTATCTACAGTTAGATGCAAGAAAAATAACGTATTCACTCAGACTTTTAAGGTATATGAAACGGCCGTAAAAGAATCCCACCTATTTGCAGCAGACAATAAAATGCCGGCAGCAGCTCCATATTAAACGAGACAGCATGATAAGCAGAAGCAGGGTTTGACTCACAATCAGTGTACTTGAAACCAAGCACTTGAGTTGTGAAGAAGAATCCATCGGCACATTACACTCACCTAATAACAGGTGCGATATAGTCATAAATATAGCCACTGTTTTGTCATTTGATTAAACTGCACGATCCAATGTTTATTTGCCTCCGAAGTACGTACTAGAGATTAAAACTGTGAGGTTATTTTCCTAGAATAAGCTAAACGATTAGTTATGTTGAACTCAGAATTTTTTATTTTTCGCTCTTCTGATGCATACGAGATTAATGCATTGAGTGCTTTGAAAAGATTCTAACGCAGCACTCACGGAGAAATCTTGGGGTGCCAACACGTCAAGATGGAATTAACACCCCAAAAAAGAAGGGGAGGGGGTTAATTTCCTAGTATGGCGTATGTATAGTTTTATGGGTACCTAGAACAATCCATAACGCCAACTGCATTTATAACAAAAACTATCAATTTATTCATAGAAATAAGATAAAAAAAAGTTTTCATGAACTGTTTCAATGAAGAGCGGGAAATTTAAAATCCAAGAGCCTGATTGGCGTAGATGCTTTTTCTAAGCGTGAAACCGATATCTGATTGGTCAATTTTGAATTTCTCGCTTCCCACTACAAGAGTCTGTGTTGATGTTACTATAAGAAAGTGAAGGTCGAAGGGTCAAAAACCCGACCAAAACCGAGTGAAGGAGAAACCGTCCCAATGGTCATATATTTAATACCCCAGCATGTGGCTGTAACGCTGTGAATGTAGGGTCAATTTTCGGAGATGCTGGAAAACAGTGATGAAATTCGTTCCGCTTGCAGTTATAGTTTGTATAGAAAGGGGGGGGGGGGTAGGGGGAATTTTCCAGCAATCGTCACACATACGGTGAAAAAAAAGAAAAGAAAAAAAAAACTGGTTGGAAAAAAATGACGTTTTGATGAGTTTTAAGAAACACGTGCTCGCATCAGAATTTTAGTCCTGGGCTTCACTAGTAAGTGCAATCTATTATATGCTACTGATTTGCACTGGATCCTGATAAACTATTCAGTGTCATTATGACAAATCAACAGCTTTTTCACTATAGGACCCATGGAAAAGCATTCCACTTAACAGATAATTTAGTCGGTCATGTATAGTAAAATTGCTCAAACAACTTTTTTGTTTACAAAAACGTAACGACCCTGGTAAAAATGAAGATTATAACTGCTAAAGTATACTTAAAGTATACCACTATAATGAATATAATTAATAGTTGGCCAAGTATAATCCATATAGTAGGGCAACTGTAGGTACTTAGGTATGGTCGACCATACACGCATAGTTCGTATGGTCATGGAATGTCGTAAAATTAAAAGTTATAATCGTTATTTTTACAAAGGGACACGTTTTCTTTGAAGCAAAAGGCAAAATTAATCAATTAAAAAGAGGGAGAGTCTTCATGTAATCATTAAAATCACTTCTCCATGCTGTTGTAAAAAGACAGGATAAATATTGATCACTTTGACAGCGTATCTTAATATAGTAATGTAGTTGACTTTCGCTTGGTAAAAAAAAAAAAAAGCTCTTGAGAATCATTATAACGTAAAACTCAAAATTATAACTTGATATTTTTTAAACATGGCCATAAAAAAGTAAAAAATCGATTCACTTTATTTTTCTCGAATGAAATTTCAAGCGATTTATCAAAAACCTGGAGAAAAAAGAGGACGTCAGTAAAAAGCAACAGTTATCATTCCATTGAAGCGTCGAGTCGTTTAAGGAGCAGGAAAAAAAGCTCAATTTGCGAGAAACACTACCTTCATTCGTATCGCTAAGCAGACGCGCTATCACCCGTCTACGAAAACACTCGCACATCAGCGCGAAAAAAAGTTTGCTTTTAAAACGGTACACGCATCCACTTGAAACACGCGCGCACACAAAATGACTCGCCAAAAAAGTAAAGAAGAAAAAAAAAACAATAACAAAACTCCCGAAACCTACTTGCCGGTGTAAAAAAAAGGAAAAAACCAACAACAACAACCAAGATTCCGCTGCTTGTATATAAAATCCGCTATGAACACCTCGCAAGGTAGATTTGGAACGAAAAAATTCCCCGATGCACAAACACTTCGCTATACTATACGTTCACTACTTTTCGCGGATAGGTGCCCGCATAGAGGACGCGAAACGAGAGACGGGACTCGTCGTCTCTGTGTAATATAACGTCGACCGTTTGACAGGTGAACTGCAACTGAAAAAAAAAAAAACACGGCCTCGGGCCTTCACCGAGTCACCACTTCACCGGCGAACAGCGCGACGGACGCGGAGAGCGGTGAATGCTGCGCCGCGACGCCGGGTATCACCGCTACACGCGCAGAGTTGCCAAAGATTACAGGAAGAAATCAAATCAAGAGTGCATGCACTGATTATTTATCAGAGCTGCCGTTTTGAGTATGATTAATCGCATGTTTCAATTCATCGATGATTCCACCGGTTGAGAAAAGATTACACAGTTTTTTTTGTATTTTTTGGAAGTTTAATTGTCCTCTTTCACCAACTAAAGGCCCAACAGACGAAACAGAAGAGAGAAGAAGAAGGAAAGATGAAAGAGAGAAAAATTACATCCATGTCCTTTCAAGATGACTAGATCTGAGATCGTCAAATCTTGTCAGCTCGGCAGGGATTCGAACCCGGGACCTCTGGGTTATAGTGACCAGTTCCGCTGACCACCAGACCACGGAGGCCAACAATTACACAGTTCAGTTTAGTGTATGACTGTAAAGCACGAAAATCTTGCATCTATGTAATTTTCGCTCAACCGGTGGAGTCGTCGGTGACTTTAAAATAACTTGCGGATATTGAAATTAACTAACGGAGTTTCCAGAAATTCCAGTTTTGAGAAAAGATAACAGATCAGAGTGTTTTTGTGGGTCTCAGTCATACATTGAACTGAACTGTGTAATCTTTTCTCAACCGGTGTAATCATCGGTGAATTGAAAAAAATCGATTAATCATACGCAAAACGGCAGCTCTGCTGATTATATGAGGGGTAAGCGTACGTACAACTCTGTGAGGATACGGTGACAGTATAGAGCCAATGTGCACTGCAGGGGACCAAAATAATGTCGCGGCTTGATGGTATGACGGACGACGGTGTCCTCTCAATAGATGGTTGGTGAGCACTTTCTTACGCGGTGGGTTAAAACCCCCACGCAATTGCTCACCATCCATCGCACGGTGCAAACCACACTATTTCGAAACATTCCAGTCTAGTGCTGTAGCGCGGACCACTACAGTAGAGGCACAGCGACGCAATGTAAAGCGCTAAGGCACCAACTTCACAAGTGGAGGTCAAAAGCAAAGACCGAATAATGTTAGATATGACATTAGATAGTGAACACTAGCGTAGGGTTTGATTCCCCGTAAGTGCCCACCGAACCATCGATGGAGAGCACTGTCATGTCACATTATCGTTTATGATCACTAGCAGTACTAGCACAATATGTCTAAGAGATCGTCAAAAAGAGGCCAAGAATCAGAAAGTAAATTTCTCGTCAATTTTTAAAAATTATATTTATTAACATTCAAGACCAATAATTTCAATCACAGTGAATACTTTAAGCAAGTTATTTGAACCTAGAAACATCACTGGATAGTTTTAAATTATAAGTTCTAAAGGATTAAAATTACGTCTTTAGATTACTTCTTTTCACTAATTGATGGCCGCTTTATTTCGATCTCAGACCATATTATTTGGCCCCTTCCTGTGCCGAAGCGTGCAATTTGGCAACATTATATTTTCTCAATTTCACCCCTTGCAAAAATTCGAACTCGATGATGTTTTCTGCAAACTCAACGGTTCCATCTTTTTCGTGGGTTTTAATCGACAGAATGCAACGTTGCCAGATTGTACACTACGCCACTGTATTCGCCCCTTGAGCTCACCAAAATTAATTTTCATTACGAATCTATAATTTTGTTTTAAACGGGGTCGAGTTCACTATAAAGATAGACCCTTTCAACCAGTGTTTGGCAAAATTCAACTTTTGAATAAAATCATGAATAATTAATTAACTAAAATTATTCACACTATATTCACATGTTATTCCTATTAGTTAATCGAAGTTTTAACACTGTCAGTATATTCATCTGTCATAATAGACGAATGACTACGGCAGTGTTAAAACTTCGATTTTCTAACAGGAATAACATGAGAATAATATAAATAATTTTAAGTTAATTATATTCATGATTATTGAAAAGTGAATTTTTGCCCAACAATGATTTCAGCTCTACGACCGACAAACTTAACTTGCCGCATCTCAAACAATAAAAGATGCGCCTGCAAGTGGCCCAAGAGTGGGAGGTATTCGAGGATTTCATGTACCACAGTCACAGCATATGCACATGGCGTTGCAATAAGACCTGCAGCGGAGCAATTCAGCGTGACCTCCCCTCCCCCACCTCCCCCCTCCACCCCTCCCCCGCGCATCGAGACGGGTCTCACAGTCACACTTATCCGACACGCACACCTAACACCGGCATGACGTCACACAAAATGGCCACCAGATTAAAGATGTTCCCACCTTCTATAAAAAAAATAATAAAATAAACAAAAAAACGGAAAAAAATAACAACTTCTGCAGCACTGCATCCTGGCAACCTTGCCGTGCGCCTTCGATGCCCCCTCCGCCTCCCCCTCCTTCTTGCAGAGTCAGTTGGCGTAGGAAGTGACGTCATGACCGCGGCAAAGCTCTGGTTGAGGCGCGGTGTGGAGTATACGCCCTTATACTGCGGCCACTATACACAGATACGGTAAAGTACGGTACGGTACGCGACGTGCTTGTGAATCCTATCGTATCGTGATGTGAACAATTTGTGGGAACAGTTACCGGCGTCGTTCATGGTGTCCAGTGGACGGGACGCGACCCCCCCCCCCTCCAACCATTGCCTCTTTCCTCTCCCCCTCCCCTCCGCTTCATGTTGGAGATGAGTGCGTTCCTTTGGGAGCACGTGGGTCTGATTTGATCGGTAAAAGAGCGATATCGCTGATACTGCTGATAGTGTTGCCATTTATCGGATAACAATCCACATTTTCCCATTATTTTGATTTGATGTGAAAGTTGGTAATTTAAATTGGAAAATCTTGCAACATTGATCGCAGGGTTATTCCAGGCTAGAGTCCCTATGTATGAAAGAGTCAAGACACGAGAACAGAAGTGAAGAAGAAGAAAGGGTCTGAGGAGCCTGGAGGCGCGCCTCTTGTTTACATTTTTATCTAAAGATCTTTCCGCCAAAGATTACATATACGCGTATTCGTGTGTAAGTAATCTTTGTTAGGTCAACCTAACCTTCAATTCCCGTTAGCTTCACTACCTGTTTTAATTAACAACAAAGAGTAATGCGTGAATTTTATTCTGATCTGTGAACCCCGAATACCCCTACATCAATTTCTATCAAAAATTTCATCGCAAGTACAAGGTAAAAACGCCGAAAGTTTCCTCTGGGAAACCATCTCCCCCCCCCCCCGGGCAGCGGGGAAGATGGTTCCATGAAGATGTAAACAAGAGGCGTGCCTCCAGGCTTCATAGACCCTTTCTTCTTCTTCAGTTTTCAGCAGCCAATCAGAGATGGAACCTCGTATGGCGAGACTCTTTCATACATAAGGACTCTATCTAAGGTAGATTTAAATAGTATAAATGCCGGTATAAGCATTAACCTATTTCGAGCTTTGTGCGAGATATATTTCTCTGAGGTTTTGCCTCTGGTAGCAATATGGGTTTCTTATTCAGTCGGTTCACTAAGCTGGGTTGACCCAATCAGCGGTCGTGAACCGACGTACGTCATCCATCAAATGGAGTAGGTACTAGGTACGGTGCCTGCATGTTACATTGACCTCTTAAATTGACCAATGGCGCATCTCATTGGCGTACGCCAGTGGCCGATATGGGGAGATTTCCGAAGTTCAATAGTTCCACGCTTATTTCGTAACATTTTAGCATACTGTTCATACTAAAATGTTCCTCAGATTGCTTCCGAGGCTCCGACGAAGCCTTTTTTTTTCATTTATTTGCGTTTAATATAATTTTTTTCCACTTAAAGAACGTATCTACTTGTGGTGGCAGAATATGGAACTAAACGCTGAGGATCCACCTTAATGTGCTCCGTTGAGGAATTGCGTGGTGTCTTTAACTCTCCTAAGATAAAATCTCATTTAGCGCAGCGCTTGTGATGAACGCAAGTTTTGAAGTGGAAGTGATCAAAATCGTAGTTAAGCTGGGGCCATTCAGATCAAACTCTGTTCGGGTCTAGATCATGGTCTGATAGCGTCGGATATTGTATAACATCTTTGCTCGCTTTTTTATTGATATAGGGCGTGGTGACAACCGTCACATCGACTCGATTTCCATCTAAATAATGAGTAAATGAGTGGGAACACGGTGGACGTTGGTCGGTCAATGCCCTTCACTAATATGAAATAATATATGGGTAGATAATCGATACAGGTATGTGCGAAAGGCGGGGGCCTTGGTCGATTTTCTTTTCCTTCTTTTTGTCAAAATTTTGTTGTCATTTCTATAGAACATGGGACAGAAGTAGATACTAAGTAGATTATAAGTGTTTTTTTTGGGGGTTCTGTGGAGGAGCGTGCATTGATCATTGGTCACTCCGCAAATCCACAGAGTACAGCTAAAACAAACCTTCGCCAATAGACGGTTCTGTCATATTTTCCGTTGACAACTCGAATAATAATCATTTCTAACAATAAAAAAATTCAAATGAGTGTAACTATAAAAAAACACGAAGGAAAAGAATTTTGAAAGCTCAATCTTGTCCTTCGAAAAAAGAAAAAAATCACACGTAGACCGAGGCAAAAATTAATCAATAATTAATAAGTAATAGTGCTAGATGGTAATTATTGGGTCTAACAGTTCGATTTTGTCAAATGATTAAGCTTTTCAAAGAACTTGCTTCCATGTTTTCTCTGTTTCAGTTATTATTACTTGATTTTTTTTATACGATGATGCGATGGATTGTAACTATCTGTCGAGTGGTTCAAAAATTAAGTTTCAAAATTGACTTTTTTTGCCTGGCATTTGATGAAATGCCTGATTATTTGAATAATTGCCTGCGACATAGCAATATCCAGTGGCGAGGCGTGAAATTTGGCAACAATGCACTGTCTCCATTCAAATTCACCAAAAAAGTCGAACGCTTCAGTCATCGGCGATGACCAGGCATTTCGACCTTTCTAATGGGTTTAAATGGGAAAAAGGAACGTTGCCAAATCGCACGCCTCGCCACAGGCAATATCTCCTCAATTCAAAATCATGGAAAATAATCGATCCTTAAGGGGTTTGAATAAACCTCCGAATACTCGATACTTTTGCGAAGGCTCGAATGAGAAAAAAATGATATAAATCAATTGTTCAAACAAGTCACAACTGCACTGCAATAATAGAATATGATTAATATGAATAAAACAAGGATATTTGACAACTGCGCTCTGACAATTCTAGACAATAAGACTTACAAGAGCAGTTCCGATAAAATTCTAATTAATTTCTTTTTTCCTTTTTTTTCTCTCAAGAGTGTACTTGAAAATACACAATGATACACTCTTTATTTATTATTTTTTTTTTATTTTTTTCATGAAGAACCGCATTGTCTCCTCACAATTTTCCCATCGACTGACACAAAATGTGGGCAAAATATTCGTGGTTAGGGGAATCACGTGCCCGTGTTTCTTGTTTTATAGACAGCGAGACTACGACGCGACGCGACGGGGGAACGAGAAGTAAATACCGCATAGATTATCGTTTAAACCTCCTGAGTTGCAAGATTTATACAGAGGATGAGGAATATACCCTTCCATTCAGTTTACTGTAAAATATGTGTATAATGATAATTTTATTTTTTCAGCACTAGACCATTGTTAGGCTAAAAGTAAAAACTTATCCTGATTATAAATAGACACGAGAGGCGCAGGGGCGGCTCGTGCGATTTGGCAACAATGTCATCCTTCAATTTGATTGTATGTCAAACAATCGATTCGAAAGTGAAGCAGCGCTTCACCAGCAATCGATTGTTTAACATACATTTAAATGGAGCGAAGACATTGTTGCCAAATAGCTCGAGCCGCCACTGGAGAAGCGTGAATGTGTACACTATACCTATGTATAGAATGCAAGGGGATCTATATGTGCGCTTTTCTTGATCTTGAGAAAATCGGCAGATGAATTTTCATTATTTGAATTTATGAAATTCCCAAATTCAACAGTGAATCCATCGGTGGAGAAAAAGACCGCTGATTTTTGAGTATTTTTAAGTAAAATAGAGCTCATTTCAAGTAAAGTAAGAGCTAACTGATAATGTAAGGCTTATTTTCAATTTTCAATCCTTCGAGTGAAAACAAAAATTGTCTGTGACTGTTGAATGAAAAACTGAAGCTCTTGAATTAATTTTCATTGAAATCCATCGAGTACTGTGAGAAATAACGTTGCATGGAAACATTTCTATGCTTCTGGGTGGAGTTTGGAAAACGAGCTCCATTTCTGAAACGAGCTCAAACAAGTCGCATGTGCTGCTAATTTGAACTGGATCGTGTTTTTATATCCTCCACCGGTAAATTCATTTGATGTTGAATTAGAAACTTCCACAAATTCATGAATAACTCCTTCGGAAATCTGAGTCAAAACTTACGAATTTCAATGATTCGCGTGATGTATCAATTCCACTTCAAAATCTAATGGCGCGTTATATTCAGTGGCGAAGCGTGCGATTTGGCAGCATTGTATCAAGTCCATTTAAACCAATGTAAAGGATCGAATACGAAGGTGTGATTACCGAACACCCAATAGTTCGATCTTTCTCACGGGTTTGAATGAACGAGCTGCAACTTTGCTAAACTGCACGCTACGCCACTGGTTATATAACGATGCGGACAAAATTCTTGGAACCATCATATGTTTAGGTTTATTATAGGAACTCATTTCCGCTATACCTAGAGCAGTTTTCTCAAAAAGTGCAGCTTACAATTAGTCTCTTCCCATAAAAACTAAGTTTCTCATACTCTAGTTAACAACAAAGGAATTGACTTTTCAATGCCTTTAAATCTTAAATGCAGCAAAGAGAATCGGAAAAACAAAGAAAACATATGAGTGGATCTTACTATGACAGGATGCTTATTTTATTGAGGAACCACAGCACTCACCTGGAACAAAAACAAATTAGAATCAATCAAAAGCAACTGGAGACATTTACCTTACCCTTAAATACATCCCTTTTCTCAACGCATTCATTTAGCAACGTTGCATTGTGTCCATTTATACACGTGTGAAAGGTCGAACTCGAGGTGTTTGCTGATTGTCCAATAATTCCATATTTTGCTATTGACTGATTTTGTAGAGCGATATATCGTATCGATTGCCGTCTGAGGCCCTCTGGTTCCAAACAAACTCTGGTTCAATGTATTTTTCTCATAAGAGCATTTTTGAACGGAAATTTAGGCTATTAAATCAAACAATTATTGCGACCTTTTTGCGATTGCGAATTCTACGTCCTCGAAAATGCTTAATTATGTCTGGTTTTACGGCTAAAACAGCCGAAATCAACCAGATATTACAGATTAAACGATGCATTTGGAGGTTTGAATCACCCACATGTCATTGTTATTGTAGTGGAATTGGCGGAATTTCGGGCGATTCTAACCTACAAATGCAACGTTTAATCTGTAATATCATTCTTGAATCCGGCAGTTTTAGTCGAGGAACCAGGCATGAGTAAGCATTTTCGATGACGTAGAATGCATAATCGCAAAAAGTTTGTTATAATTGTTTGATTTAATAGGCTAACTTTCCGTTCAAAAGTTCGCTTATGGGGAGATTACATTGAACCAGAGTTTGTTTGGAACCAGGGGGCCCTCGGACGGCAATCGATACGATATATTGCTCTACTGAAACAGTCTATAGGGTAATAAACAACGTTGTCAAATTTTATGCAACGCCTTTACTCTTGTTTTTGATATAAAGCGGAATATATCAGGCGATTGAGATTGATGCAGCTCAGCTCGTAGGTATATAACGTGACTCAAAAGAGGATAAAAATTTAAATAAGCTACGACCTACTTTGCCTCCTCTTTCGCCTCCAGGAAAGCCTGTAAGACGGTGACGTTTTAAGAACCTGCCCAGGTTAAAAAATCTACAGATAATCGGTGTGTGAAGGTGCAGCTGTCTAAACTTCTAAAGCCGTTTTTTATGTCTTAATTCATCGGACTCAATTTGAAACCGCTATAACCCTCCGCTGATTTATAATCAATGAGTGAGTTGGTCAATGGAATCATAAACAGTTGATAACGATTCGGAGTGAAGAAAAAAATTATTCCATTGATTGTTTATTTAGTTCAAGTCTAACCTGCTCCTGCATTCAAGAAATATCATTGTGAGTTTTCTATTTGAAAAACCAAATAAATATAATTTATTTCTCCTATTTTGCCTTACTAATGTAGCAATGAGAAAAACACTCTGCCTCATCTGCTTCAAGCACAGTTTAACATATTTGCTAGTTGCAAAAGTGTCACCAACATAATTTATTAACAACAGTTGATTACTGTAGCGAGGGAACATATTCTTGTCGTGAGTGCCTTCAATTGCTAGCGTATGCAAAAACGGTACCGCCGGGAAGGAAGAGTTAACTACTCACTCCTTGATTTGAGAGCGCAGATTTGACTGACGATTAGGTAACAAAACGTTGAAAACTTTACCAGGTAGGTTAATAGGAACGTAAACTTGTCGTGGGTGGCGTCAGTGTATACTGTTTATTTTTTTATGCGAAGTTAGCTGTGATTATTTGAATGTACCGCGCTAACCCCACGAAATACCGAGCACGCAGTGGAAAATATATACAGGGACGAAAAGTGTCTAGTGTTTTTCGCAATTTGTGAGTTTATTATGTAATTGAATTTTGGTTTCCTCTGATCCTGACATAAAATAAATTTTAGCGATCGAATATCATTCACCGTCGTATGATATTCGATGGATTTGCATTTTATTTTGATGATATTCGATTGTTTCGTTGGTCTCACCGGAGACCATTGAATTCCAACGATTGGAAATTTCGAATTCACCTCCGGAGGTAGATTCGATTTCGAATTGTTGCAACCGGTGTCAGAAATCTCATCTTCTATCCTTTTTGACTCCTTTCGCTATGATAATTACGGAAATGACGAACTTTTCGAATAAAGTTTATTGTACAGACCATGCGTAGAAGTCATTTTCCTATGAGACAAACATAATTTTAGCTTCGAAAACGCTAGTTTTTTTTTTGTTGTTAAAAATGGCCATGTCATTCAGAGCTGATTTAGAGGTTATGTTATGGAATATTATTATCGCAGTTTTCATTTTCACGAGAATATCATTCAGAAGTTCATTCTCGACTCTCATTGGCTAGATTTTTCACCGGTCAGCGGCATCAGTTAGCAATCATCAATTCTTGAAGTGAATGATATTCGATCGCTAAAATTTAATTGCTTCTAGTCATTTTTACGGCTTTTTACATACGAAATGATACTTTAAAACGCTCTAGCCGAAGTGTGCAACAGACCCATTTATCGATTTTACGTAAAAGTAAAATATCAGCCTCATTCTACAGGCATCTTCGGCATTGGGGTGAATAACAATAAGCAAAATTTCAGTAGATTTTCAGTTGGCACCACTGATGTAGGGGAAGGAGAAAACAAAATACAGCCGAGGTGAAAATTGGCATAATCGGCGAGGAAAATTTCAGCCGCTCGGTCAGAAACGTGAACAGGACAGGAGACATTCGAATTTACATGTGGTCATGACTCCAATCTTGAAAATCTGCCAGCTCTCGCGTTAGTAAACTTGTTTATCACGGACAGCAAGATCGACGCTCGACGCCCATAAGTAATCGAAATAAGAAGGAGGAAAAGAAGATAAGGTGGGAGAAAATAAGCGAGAAAGATACGATGTAGAGAAATGAGTGATAGACACCTACGAAGTGAGAAACGGAATAAAGGGAAAGTATAAATTTGTGTGCGAGAGTATTATTGGAAAACAGATACGATGAAAATTTCTAAGTGAAGTCATCGAAACTGGTTTTCATTTGAGACCTTATAGAAACAAGAGGGGGGAAAACATTCGGTTATGAATTTTCCTTGGGCACGGCCATCGGTCGTACGGGCTTTACGCCCCAGAGCTCAGCGGCGGCTCGTGGATTATGGCAACAATGTTTTCCCTCCATTTGATTTCATGCGAAACAATCGATTCGAAAGAGAAGCGGCACTTCATCTCCAATCGATAGTTGCACATAGAATCAAATGGAGGGAAAACATTGTTGTCAAATTGCACGAGCCGCCGCTGCCAGAGCTGGCGTTTTGTGTATAATAGCATTTTTCAATTCATCGATGATTCCGGTGGATGAGAAAAGATTACACACTTCAGTTTAGTGTGTGGCTGTAATGCACGAAAATACTCTAATATGTGATCTTTTCTCAACCGGTGGAGTCGTCGATGACTTTAGAAAACTTATGGATATTTTAATTAATTGACGGAATTTCCACCGATTGAGAAAAGATTACAGATCAGAGTATTTTCGTCGTATTTCCGTCATACACTGAGCTGAACTGTGTAATCTTTTCTCAACCGGTGGAATCGTCGATGAATTGAAAAACGTCATTTAGAATACGCAAAACGGCAGCTCTGCTACGCCCATGCTATCTCCACTGCCCAGTTTCAGTTTATAGAAGTCGACCACTTATATATTATTGATGGAGACCAACATAATCGCCTCGCCTAACATCGACTGAATCATCAATCGACATTCTAGAAACTGGCTGTATTCAAGAAAATTTGCTGGGGGGGGGGCTGGTCAACAGAAATAAGTATATTCCCCAAAACGAGAAAAAATATATTTTCGTGGCGAAATGCCATTGAGTCGAGGGAGTTGCTTTCACACATGGAATTGAGGTTTTATTGTTTATACGCTTATTCACATTTTCAGTACCTTTGGCTCAATTTAAAGTAATGATGGGAATTTTTTCGTATATTTGCAAAGTCTATTTTTTTTTACAAATTCTCCATATTTCTCATCATCAATTCAAAAAGTCCAAATACAGATACGGAGGATTTGGAAAATAAGGGGTCAGTCAGGCAGACCTCTCACTTGCACTCATGGGCACAACTAGGACATTTTTCTAGGAGGAGGGGGGGAAGAAAGCATCGGTCGCATCCTGAATATCAATTTCGCGATTTCCAAGAGGATCCAGGCCATCCTAACCCTCCGTAATGGAAGCCTCAAGCGTCGGTTAAAGAATTGGTGGGATCCCTCTCCCATAAAAGGGGATCGAAAGGAAATACAAGTGCACTTTCATTGGTTTTTCCAATAAGAATCAGAATTAAAATTAAAAAGCTGCGATGGTTGGCAAGTTTAAGCTAGTTCACCTCTTGCGAGTTCATAAAATCCGTTCAATGCGTGTTCATATTTTCACAAACCCGTCCCTCTATTTATCTCGATTTAAACAAAAAACAAAAATCAAACAAACAGAAACCAAAAATCAAACAAAATAAAAGCAAAAAGCAAACAAAAAGAAAGACAAATACGAAAACCAATTGTATCCAGTGTATTCTGGACCAGACCAAAGCAATATCGATTATATGGAGGCTCGATTGAAGTTCCAAAAATACCGATTTTTTTATTTGTTTTTTGTTTGTTTTTTTGTTTGTTTGTTTTTTTTTTTTTTTTCTCAATAGGTTTAAGGATGGAGGAGATACCAATGTATCGCAATTATAACGAGCCACCACTGCAAGGATTTATTGAGTTCGACGCGAGAGCTTGGACTGGGATAACCCCATCCCCCTCCCCCTGTCCATTTGAGTGACCGAAAGTGAAAATACAACTTGTGAATGAAAAGGGCAAGTGCGGAAGAAGAATACCGGTGGAGCAGCGAGGAGACTGACGGTGGGGGGAGGGGGAAACAAAGCCAATAAAATTAAAACTCAGGGTTAAATTTCTCGGTCGGTGTCGTCCATAAATCTCGAATTTACTTTCTTCCAGCTTCGAAAATGACTGTGCGCGGCGGGAAAGACTCATGCTCAGTGCTCACTCTCGCTTCTTCGACATATTCCGCGAGTCCTCGCTCACCGGATCAAAACGAGAGCTTTTTCTGGACAAGGAAAGTTTCAGTTTTCTACTCCGAAAAAGTTCATATCGATATATTTTAATGCGTCTGTTTCAAAGTATTGCAACAAATGTTACAGCGATTGGAGAGTCGATTCCTCAGTGAAAGCGCCTGATGATTCCATTGAAAGCACTGAAGTCTCACTGAATAAACGTGGTTGGCAAAAGTCAAAGATGGCAGTCAAATGAACGCGGAGCGGATCACACAATGGGTCTGAACCTACACTTTAAATTTCTATTAATTTTTTTTTTTTTTTTATTTAAATTCTTTCTTAATTACACTTTCAAAACATTAAACTTTGTTTACTAATATAAAAATTATTAAATGACACGTTGTCCAGATAATTGTTATCCTTCGATCCACTGCGCCGGATTCTTTAAAATCAAGACGCAGTTGGGATCCTCACAAGAAAACCTCGGCAGCTTATCCTCTCTACTCACAATCAGTATATTCTGTGTCTCTGCGATTGTTGTTAAAAGGTGCCCGCGAGGCTTCGTGGAAGATGGAAACCGGGGGGGGGGGGGGGGGGGGGGCTCGTCAATCGCCATTACGAACTTGCCGTTATAGCAGTTATATGAGTTTATTACTAATACTTGGACTTTCTTAGAGTGATTTTCGTGATTTTTGCATCACATTCGTCTAACTATACATTTGCTCACAGCGAAAGTTTGCAAGAGCACCGTTTTAACCGGGTATTTCGGACTTACCGATACTTTTTTTCAATTCATAATAATGGGGCAGTTGCAAGGGTCTGAATTGTTGTGTTTTTTATAGAGAAAATGATAGTACTTGTTGAGCTGAGAACAATGGTGCCTTTGGTTTTTTCATAAGTGTCCCTGTTTGGGAGATACACACGTTCAAACTTGAAGAAAATCGTGGGCGTAGTGACGTTAATACGCGGAATTCCCATTTAAAACAATGTATTTTGGGCCAAAATCTTATCTCCGGAACAATGGTACTTAACTGGAAACCAAAGGCATTTTTGTTCTCAGATCATCAAGGACTTTCATTTTCTATATCAAAAACGCTACATTCCAGACCCTTGCAACTGCCCCATTGGAAAAATTTATTTTCATCAACGATGTGGCAACACTTTGAACAATGCAACAAACAAACGGACGAATGAACCGACCGACCGAGCGTGCGCGCGCAAGCGCCGGAAGATCCTTTTGATCTTTGTTTTAAATTAGAGAAAAGGAGAGGCGTGTCTAATTCCTACGTCCGATGTCCATGCTACACATGGATAAGCTGCTGGACTCCAGCCACGCAGCTACGCTGGACTCTGGAGTATTGGTTGGACTTAAAGTTTGACTCTCAATTCAAGTCATCTAAGAATAACTAAGACTCCCATAATTCGACGCAATCACATTAGAAAGCGAGACTCGAACTTTTCAAGTTTGAAATTAAGTGATTCGTTTGGTTTGATTGTGAGTGACAAGCATTTTTGATGAGTCTTTGTCGAGGCTTATTTTGTATGTATCTTGTTTCATAAGAACTGCGATTACATAATCAAAATGGAGCTAAAGCGGAATTGTTTGTTGAGTGTTTCAGGGAAACATTAGACGATTACGAATTGAAACTGGTCCTAGGATTAACGGATCTTTTTAATAGTGGCCAGTGGCTTTGCTAAGGGGGTAAGGTACCCCCTCCCCCTTTAGCTCAAATTTTTTTCTGAGATAAAGTCATTTTGTGAGTTTCTTAGGGGGAATTTCAAAGGATTGTGGACCTGGACTCGCCCCCTGAAAAATACCGCAACCACCATAATAGTGATGGCTCGTATAAGAAGGTTCGGTCGGGGGGGGGGGGGGGCGAATATAAAGGTACACAGATATGTCATTTCTGTTGCAAAACAAGGTAAACATGGAGGAATATATTATGCAAGGTGCAATTAGATGGGGTAGATAGATTTACGAGAGATTAAGAATCAACTTACGTCAAAAAGTGAGCAGCACCATTGATTCATTTAAATAAGTCGATAAATACAGGGACTCGGCGTTTGACGGATGGCCAGTGGCGGATCCATAAGGGGAGTTCGGGGGCACGTGCCCATTCCCCCCAGCCCAAGAAGAAGAAGGGGAAGGAGGAGGAGGAGAAGGATAAGGAGAAGGAGAAGTAGAAGGAGAATGAAAAAAAAAACAAGACGGAATTTCCCAGGAGCAACACTCGACAGTGACGATATCGCTTTCGTAATAAAGGCAGAGGAAGAAGGAAATACTGATGTCGGACAAAGAAGATGATGAGCTATTCCAGATGAGCGACACATGGGATGGGCATGAGTCGAGCTTGTAAACCCGAGCGATGGAAATGACCGCGTTTGCCACTCCGAGCGCGACATAGCCGTCTGATGTCACGCAGGAACCGCCGCGCGCGCCGCGTTTAGTTGAGGCGTTGAGTTCACGATGCTTGGTGGACCAATTAACCGAAATAAAGGTCGCCGAGCACCAATTGAACCTGTTTATCGCGGGGGTCAACAGTTTTGTCATGGTTCTGACCGACGTGACGCCACTTCGTCGAACAGTGGAACGAAAACTTGACATTTTAAGAAAATATGGGCCCGCAAGAAATGTTTGTTGCAAACGCAAGGACGGTCCTTGTTCTCGACTCCATGATGCGGATCCTCGCTTCTGATTGGTTGAGACCAGTGGCGTCGCGTGCAGTTTGGCATCAATGTATTATATCCATTTAAACTCATGTAAAAGATCAAAATTAGGGATGCACAGTGCACAAGAAAAAATCGATATATTTAACGAGTTTAAGTGGAGCTGTTGCATTGTTGCCAGGTGGCACGCGACGCCACTGGTTGAGACTCCACCTACTTTAAATAAAATAAGGTCCGTCCGTTTCGAACATTTTTTGGGCCATTAGAACGCAAACATCAAAAGCTCAAAGTCCTCTTGGAATACAATGGATACATTGCAAGACCGTAAACGAAAAACTTAGGTAACTGATTGAAAAAATGCGCAAATAATAGGATATAATTAAATAAAAGGGAGAAAAATAAAATGAAAACAAATTCAAAAAAACATGTAAACCCGCCATTTTTTTCTTGATCATTTATTTTTTTGGGATTATGATTTATTGGTTTACGTTGTTTTATTGCTTGCTTTTATAGTTTTTTTACTTTCAATTGTTTCATGTCATCAAACGACCGCGAATACATTAGACCGAGCCTTTAGGAAGTTTTAGCTAGACGTTTAGAAGAGTTTACCACCTTTTAAAATCAGTGGCGTAGCGTGCAGTTTGGCAACGTTGCACACCCATGTAAAACCCCTGTAAAAGGTCGAATGCAAAGGTGTTCACTGAACACCAAGTAGTTCGATCTTTTTAATGGGTTTAAATTGATACATTACAACGTTGCCAAAATTTCACGCTACGCCACTGTTTTTAACCAACCACAATAAGTACGGAAAAACAAAAATTTCTTTCGTGTGAATTCTTACATGT